>PITA01008886.1:0-81437 GCA_004023965.1 Spilogale gracilis | reverse complement strand
TTGGGCCTCAGAGAGAGACTTTCCATCTTGCGGTATTGCCTTTAGGCGCCCCCTTGGCCAGGTGTTATTAGAGAGAGAAGACTTGGGGATTTGAGGAAAGAGAGACATGATCAAAGCCAGGGGTGATACCGGAAGTCTGAGAGGAGCAAAGGTGCCTGAGCTCGGCTGCAAGTTTATTTTGGGCATCCTTCGCCAGGAGTGCCTCCAGATGCACGAGGCAGGGAACGGACATGGACGGACATGTGTGTGCCTTAAATTCTCCATGTGCGGGGCGCCCGCGTGGCTCAGTCATTAAGCATCTGCCTTCGGCTCGGGTCATAGTCCCAGGGTCCTGGGATCCAGCCCTGCATGGGGCTCCCTGCTCAGCGGGAAGCCTGCTTCTCCCTCTCCCACTCCCCCTGCTTGTGCTCCCTCTCTCACTGTCTCTCTCTCTGTCACATAAATAAATAAACAGATCTAAAAAACAAAAAGACACCTGCTGTGTCTCCATGTGTCACCGCACACCCAGCCGAGTGGGAGTCACGCTTCACTGCACTCTTTCTGTTGCCAAGGGACAGGCACGTCATGAGCATTCACCGAACACCTTTCGATTGGAGAAGTTCAATTTCTCTGTAAAGTCAGACTCTGATTTTAAGGAATTTAAGAAGAAAGCAGAAGTAGGTGAAATAAGAGATGCTTCCCAAAGTAGATCTTGGTCTGTGGAGTAAACCAGGATATCATCATTAGAAGGAGATAGATTTCATTACTGAACAAAAATATTTATGTAAAATAGTTTTTGTGTAGAGAGACGTTTAGAAAACTATCTTTGGGGGCGCCTGGGTGGCTCAGACAGGAAAGCAGGAGACTCTCAATTTCAGCTCAGGTCATGGTCTCAGGGTCTTGGGATCGAGCCCCATGTCAGGCTCTGTGCTTAGTGGGGAGTCTGCTTAAGATTCTCTCTCTCCCTCTACCCTTTCCCCTCCCCAAACCCCACTCACGTGCAGTCTCTCTAAAAGAAATAAGTAAATCTTGGGGCGCCTGGGTGGCTCAGTTGGTTAAGCCCCTGCCCTCAGCTCAGGTCATGATCCTGGAGTCCTGGGATCGAGTCCTGCATCACGTTCTCAGCTCCCTAGGGAGTCTGCTTCTTTCTCTGACCTTCTGCCCTCTCATGCTTTCTCTCATTCTCTCTCTCTGTCCCTCAAATAAAATCTTTTTTTAAAAAAAGAAATAAACCTTTAGAAATAAAAGAAAACTATCTCTGGATGGTGATATTTCAGAAATTCTTATTTGAGTTTTCTGCATTGTGTTAGTTTTTAACAATGAACACGTAACAGTTTATACAATCATTTCGGTAAGAGAAATAGTAAATTACTTAGGCCGTCAACATTTAATGAGCTTTATATATCCACCTTAACTATAAACATGGCCAAGAGACAGAACATACTACATTACCTGTCTCAGAACAACACATAAACCGACAAGACCAGGATATTATTTGGAGTTTAAAATATTTATCTGGGGGGGGGGGCCTGGGTGGCTCAGTCATGAAGCATCTGCCTTCGGCTCAGGTCATGATCCCAGAGTCCCGTGATCGACCCCTCATCGGGCTCCCTGCTCGGCAGGAAACCTGCTTCTCCCTCTCTCACTCCCCTTGTTTGTGTTTCCTTTCTAGCTGTGTTTCTGTCAAATAAATAAAATCTTTAAAAATCTTTATTTATTTATTTATTTTGAAATTTTTAAGTTATAAGAGTCAATACTCAAATATTTTTTTTAAAATATTTTATTTATTTGACAGAGAGAAACACAGCCAGAGAGGGAACACAAGCAGGGGGAGTGAGAGAGGGAGAAGCAGGCTTCCTGCTGAGCAGGGAGCCCGATGCGGGACTCGATCCCGGGTCTCCAGAATCATGACCTGAGCCGAAGGCAGTCGCTTAACCAACTGAGCCACCCAGGCACCCCAATACTCAGATATGTTACAGTCTACTGATATGCATACTTTTATTTTTCATCTACAAACTTACAGCAGAATTATCAGATTAAAAAACATAAGAACTGTGTTTTTCAAACTTGACGGCCAAGATACTCAGACACGAAGCGTGCGGCTTGGCTGGGAAAGTCTGCCGCATCAAAAAGCCACGCAGTGTATCACATCAACGACTGTTCTTGAGAGCCCACCACATGCCAGACACTGGGATCAGGCACCAGATGCAGCGCCCACATGCGTTCAGTGCCCCAGGGAGATGGGCATATGGCCAGGCTGGTCTACTACAGACCGGCCACTTCTGCTGGAGGGAGGAGCAGAGGCCATGTGGCAGGTGGTAGAGGAGCGGAGGGACAGCCGCAGTGGCACAGGCCCAGAGCTGAGAGAGCAGGCCCAGGTGCAGTCTCAGTGAGGAGCACCAAAGGCAGAGGCTGGAGTGATGGCTATGCCCGCTAAAGCAGGAGTCACCTGCCAGTGTGGGGAGGGCATTTGGATTTCTCATGAGGACAACTGTGGGCTCCCTGGAGAAGGCAGGACATGAGGCAGGACATGAGGAAGGAGGCTACAAAGGACCCAGGGCGGGTGGGTGGGAGTCTGAGCAAGGCGCGGGGCTGGGGCCCTGGAACTGGGCGGTGTAGCAGGTGCAGTGTCGGGGTCCCGGCTGCAGTGCAGCTGGAGGCTTAAGAATGATGGGCAGGAGTGGCCTCCTGGGGTGCAGGGGGCAGATGTGATAGAGAACCGAGCCAAAGTATCTGAAAGCCTGCTATGGCCAAGTCAAAGGCTCCAGGAAAGAGAACAAGATGTAGGGAGTGAAATGAGATATTCACCGACTTATACACTAATTCATTCCAAGAGAAAAGAAAGTGCATATCGATGGTCCACGTGTAGAGGAGGAAGCTGTAGAGCACAGTAACTCTCAAATGGCATAACACTGAAAGTTACAGGACTTCCGGCCTGAGGAATAACCTCAGCAGCAGACGTGGCTCCCAGCTAGATCCAAAGTAGGCAGGGATTTCTGTCTGGCCGGAAGCCTGTACGGAAGCCACTGGTCTCACTGGTGGAAGCAATGAGCGCCCGTGACCGGCTGAGGGTATTTGCACCAGCAAGTGTTCCCTGGTGGGAAGGAGAAGGAATCCTGTGCCTCCAGACCCGACTGACAGGAGCGGAGCCAGGTGGTTCTAGACTCCCTGCAGCCCTCTCCTCACTGCGACACTGGAGATCCAGGATAGGAACCACTGTCTCCAGGCAGAATCTGCTCTCCAGGCAGGGACTGTAGGGCTGGAACCCTTTGCTGCAAAGTTATCGAGGCAAAGCCAGGTGCCTGTGACTTAGGAGTTCCCTGTTCTGAACCATGAGCCTTAAATTTTCAGCCCAGATTCAAGTTCATTGACAGAAAACATTGAAGAGCATGGTGTAATCTCTACTGCTGTGTCAACTACTACTACTTCTACTACAAAAGTGGCTACTTACAACAACCCACATTTATTATCTCAGTGTTCCCATGGGTCAGGAGTCTGGGCAGAACTTAGCTGAGACTTGCACTCAGGGTCTGAGTGGACTGAAGCCGAGATGTCACCTGGGGCTGTGATCTTATCTGAGGCTCAGGATTCTTTTCCAAGCTCATTGGCATTGGCAGAATCCAGCTCCTGGCTGGTAGACCTGAAGCCTTGAATTCCTAGACGCCATATACCACTCTTCCCACAACATGGCAGTTTGCTTCTTGGAGACCAAAGAAGAGAATCTCTGCTGTTTCAAATCTCTGACCTCTAGATGCTCTGTGAAAGGGTTCCCATGCTTAGGAGGATCATCCGCCCAGGATGATCACAGAGTCTTCCCGCTTTTGCCGTAGAACATAATTTAATCACGGAGTGGCATCCTCTCATATTCACAGGCCCTCCTGGCAGGGGGCTACGTAAGAATGTGACTCACTGGGAGGCACCTTAAAACGGGTCCCCAGCACTGTGTAAGTCCAGTTTGAAGGAGAAGAGGAATATAGTCCTGGAACATCCAAGGGAAAGCCATCAATAAATTAAAGCAGTGTGTTAGTCTCCAGAGAAACAAAGCCAATAGTACCGGGTGGGAGGGAGAAAGATTTATTGTAAGAAATAGGCTCATGCTATTCCAAGGGCTGAGAGCCTTCATGACATCCATCTGCAAGCCGGGAAGTCCAGGAAAGCCGGTGACATAGTTCCAGTTTGAGTCCAAAGTCTTGAGAACCAGGAGCACCAATGGTGGAAGTCCCAGTCCAAGGGTAAGAGACTGATGTCCCAGCTCAATAGCCAGGCACGCAGGGAATTCTCCCTCCCTCCATCTTTTATTCTATCCAGCCCTCAACAGATTGGGTGATGCCCACCACATCGAGGAGGACCATCTGCTTCTCTCAAACTCAAAGTCTCATCCAGAAACACCCTCACAGACACACCCAGAGATAAGGTTTCACTGACCAAGATGGGCACTCCATGACTCAGTCAGGTTGACCCATGAAATTAGCCATCATAGGCAGCTTCTCCAAAGACAGGCATGGTGGCTGGGGGTGGGTACCGGGACAGCTAAGGCGAGGAAAATAGGAAATCATGTGTGAAGCTACATTTCTCTGTGCACGTTGATAGAGTCTTGGCCCATCTCAGATTCTGCCTAGCCCACTCCACCACTGCATGTGGAGTGCGAGAGTGGGCGCCCGGGACACACAGGGACAGAGAGGAGATGGGGTGCGACTTAGATGGAGGAAGAGCCTGGCGTTGCTTGTCCTGGTGAGCGGTGGATTGTTGTGGACAGGGAGTCCAAGACAGGAGAGCACCTGAGAGCTCAGTGGGCACCTGTGACTTCTTTTTCTTTCTTTCTTTTTTTTTTTTTTTTAAGATTTTATTTATTTGACAGAGAGAAACACAGCCAGAGAGGGAACACAAGCAGGGGGAGTAGAGAGAGGGGGAAGCATGCTTCCCGCTAAGCAGGGAGCCCTATGTGGGACTCGATCCCAGGTCTCCGGGATCATGACCCGAGCCGAAGGCAGTCGCTCAACCAACTGAGCCACCCAGGTTCCCTTATTTTTCTTTTTTTAAAAAAGATTTTATTTATTTATTTGACAGAGAGAGACACAGTGAGAGGGAACAGAAGCAGGGGGAGAGAGTGAGAAGCAGGCTTCCCACCAAGCAGGGAGCCCGATGCAGGGCTTGATCCTGGGACTCTGGGATCATGACCCCACAGAAAGGCAGATGCTTAATGACTGAGCCACCTAAGCACCCCTGTGATTTTTTTTTTCTGATTACCATCGAAAGATAACACTGTAGGGGCGCCTGGTATCCACTAAATATTTGCTTTTTTTTTTTTAAACTCAAGGTGATTCTTGAGTGAGCTGACATCATCTACTTCCAGACCCCCTACCCCGGACGGCGTCTGGTAGCAAAGCAGACACGAATGTCAGGTCACTCGGGTCCTTCTCCAAGGACACCTTTGGGGATTGTGTGGGCCACAGTGGGGAGAAAGGGGTTCAGCTTTGCCAGAAAGTTCTCTTTGACTCTCTTCAGTCCTCACTGCTTGGGCATTTGCAGGTGGTGAGGCTCTTGCCTCTTATAAGCGGCTCTAAGTTCACACAAATGGAAACAGTGGCAACCAAACGAGAGGTTAACAACTGAACTGAATATAAAAACACAAAAGAAGGATGGATGAAAATCATATGAACCCAAAATCCAAGCAAGTGGCCGCAAAAAAAAGGACGCAGAATGTACACGTGTATGTATTACCGATTTTATTCAAGTCAGGGGGAGGAAAAAGAATCAACCTTCAATGACGTTGTAACAGAGGCTGTGATGATCTTTTTCTATGTGTCTACTTGCGTTGCTCTTCAGTTATTCACATACTAATCTAGGCGTTGCCGGGATGGTATTTTGTACTGTGGTTAAAGCTCTTAGCTGACTTAAAGAAAGGGAGATTATCTGAGCAGGTCTAGGTCAGCCTGATTCAGTGGGTTGGAAGCCCTGAAGGAGATAGAGCTCTCTGGAGAAGTTCTGCTGGTGGGCAGCAGCTTCTGCCGGTGGTGCCTGAGCATCCCCTCCTGACACCCGCCCTGCGACTGGGGACTTTGCTCAGTTGGCCTCCACCACCACCTACACCCGTCCCTTGTAGTGAGTCTCTTGATACACATCTCCTGATGGTCCTGCTTCTCTGTCTGAGCCCTGATTGGTACAGAGGCTTAGGATTTGTGCCTAAAAATCACGAGGCCTTGAGTTACACTGAAAACCTTCTACCAAATCTGTACAAAATATTTCATTCCTGAGGTTCATAAACCACTCCAAAATACTTGGAAAAAATAGAAGGTTATAACATTGTGAGTCTAGAATTACCTGGTTCCAAAACAAATAGTAAAAATAAATAAATAGAGGTCCATTTCAATTAATAAAAAGACATAATAAACCCAAGCAGATTGTTAGCAAGTAAAATCTGGGAGTGGAATTCAGTAAGAATGTGTTACAGTTATTTGAACAAAGAAGGCTTGATTTAAAAACAGATACTGTCAGTCACCTGGGTGGCTCAGTCGTTAACTGTCTGCCTTTGGCTCAGGTCATGATCCTGGAGTCCCAGGATTGAGCCCCGCATCGGGCTTCCTGTTCAGTGGGAGGCCTGCTTCTCCCTCTCTCACTCCCCCTGCTTGTGTTCCCTCCCTGGCTGTGTTTCTTTCTGTCGAATAAATAAAATCTTTAAAAAATAAATAGAAACAGATGCTATCAATGTAACTCAGTCATGGGGAAAAATTAATTTAATGGATGCTGAAAGTCATTAACATACAGTTTTTCATCCTGTCAGGATTTGTAGGAAGTTAGGAATCACTGGGGACTAAGTTTGGCTCCTAGAAAACTTATATATATGGCCGGCATTACATTTCTAAACAATACTGCTGCTCCAGACCCTAGAAAACACTCTGATTCTAGAGGATATGATCCATCTCCCCGAATCAATAAGGAAACTGTAAGGCACCCCGCTGGCCAATAAGCAACATGGGGAGTCATTCACCTGGACGGTCGGGGTTGGGGTGGAGCTCCAAGGCCACTGGGCTCGGTGGTGACGTGTGAGGAAGCCGCAGAGTGAGGGTAGGTCCTCCAAGAGTTGCCGTGAGCCTCAGGAGGACTCTGAGGGGAATCCAGGTGCAGGGAGGTTGCCGTGGCCTGAGCCACCAGCCACGGGACACTGAGCTAAGTGTCCCTCCGTGTAGCACCTGGCACCTGAGCACTAGCCACTGGACCCGAGCTGAGCCCTGCCGGTGGGGGCTGTGAGGTCAGAGTCATTGCCACCCACCAGGGCTGGCTGGCTGGGAGAAGGGGCAGCCAGGGTCAGGGACCCATGCTGTGCGCTCTGTGGCACACACACAGGCGCATTCTCCACCGGCCCCTCAGGGCAGGGCTGACAACCTGGCTAGGGACGTCTGCAGTCCTTAGCAACTTCGGGGTCCACCTCAGTAAGCGGCCTTGCCTGAAGTCACAGCCGTCCTGGGGCAGCGGCCGCCCAGTGACTGACCCACACCTGTCCGGGCACCGTGAGATGATGGGCAATCTTCCTCTCCAGCACCTGCCCCAGGGCTGACTGTGGCTTTGTGGGGCTGATCTCCCACACGCACGCGTCCTCTCCTGTCTCCCCTTCCCAGCTGCCTCAGCCTGCTTCCGGGGAGCCCAGCCTGGCGTGCCTGGGACAAGCTTCAGGCCGGAGGGCGCCAGTGTCTCCTGCAGGTCAGCTGCGACCATGAGGAGGGAGGAGGGACTCTGGGCCCACAGGCTCCAGGCTGTCCCTGCTCGTCCCACTCAGCACCCACCTTTCCCTCCCTGCTGAGGCCCTGCTGAGCTACAGCAGCTCCGGGCCCCATCACCCCTTACTCATTATCACTGCGGTGCTTCTGCTCCCATCTCAAGACCCAATCCGCGGTCCTGGGGAAAGGAAAAACAAGATGTCACGAAGGACAAGAAATAGCATGAATTTTGAAATCAGAAAGGCCTTGCCTGAACCGTGTGTTTAACTTTACTTCTCCTGAAAACATGTAGTTCGATGTTTATATAATGCTTTACATAACCCTGCAGGATTTCAGCAGAGAGTTCCTGGATCTAAACCTATGGTCTTGCTACTTGAGCCGCCTGTTCACTCTGTAAATGAGGTCTGATGGAAACCCGAAGGTGATTTGTGTTGGCAGTGGGCTGAAGGCAAGATCCCTGGCAGCAGATGACAAGTGTGTCCTTTGCCTCTTGGGTACAGGGCAGGCCCCTCCCCCCAGGAAGTGTGGAAACCCAGGGAACAGTGGAGATGGGCTTCCTGCACCCAGGGCATGAAAGGTACCCCTCAGGGCTCCAAGAGGATAGTTTCTGGAACCCATGGGTCCATGCGGCCTCCCCCGCTGAGATCTGGGTAAAACGGTGTTGAACTGCACACCCTCCTCTCCGAGCGTCCAATCCAGAGCCTGTAGGGTGCGCGCCGGGCCGGCGTCGGGGCCTCACCCGCCTTCCTGGCGCGAGGGCCACAGCCTCACCTCCACCTTCGGCATCTGGAACCTTGTGAGGTCACTCCTGCGGCCAACCCCGCGCCGCACGACAGAGGCAGAGAAGGCTGCGAGAGGTCAGATGGTACGGCTGAGCTGACACCCCGCAAACTGCCCCCGACCCCACTCCGTGGGTCTGTCGGGCCCCTGGTTACCTTGCCACAGCCCCCCAACACAGGCGGCCGAGTGTGACGGGGGCCGGCCCGTGCCCCCCAGCCCCTCGTGGCGGCTTGGCTTCCAGCAGCTCTGCGCCCGTCCTCCCGCAGACAGTCGCCCAGTCTGGACAGGCATGCAGGTAGTGAGGACAGCAGTCTACTCGACAAAGTCACTTTATTATGCTTGCATTCAGAATTAATAAATATTCTAACAGCACACTTTGACAGCGAGTATTCGGGGACCCCATGATTGCGGCGTCATTGCCCGAGGACTGAAACAGCAATGTGAAAGCAGATGTGAGTCCAAATCACACACGCCCGCAGCTGCTCCTCGGTGGCTTGTTCGCCGGCCAAAGCATGAACCACGACAATGGGATATTGATGAGCTCAACACCAGAAACAACATCTTTAAGATGAACTTGATCTTTATGTACTAACTCGGCACTGCCTAATGAGATATATTAAGGAAAAGATCAGGACTCAACACATCGGAAGAGTGTATAGTTCGCTAGTACTTGTCTTAAAGAGGGAAAAGAATATATCTGTGGTCTCTATTTGTATCTTATGTCTACCCTCTCTGTACGAATGCATATATCATATACACGTGCTTACATGATCCTGCACTATATCGGGAAAGACACAGACGACACTGGTTCTCATTAGTGCCTCTGAGGACGGGATGTGGGTGGCTGTGGGACAGGGATGGCAGCGTTTTTGTGCAATTATTATCTACTGAAAAACAAATTTATTTAAAAAATTTTTAAAGAACTATTTATTTATTTGAGAGAGAGAGAGAAAGCGAGTACGTGCTCATGCAAGTGCAGCGGGAGGGCAGAGGAAGAGAGAGAATCATTTGAGCAGACTCTGCGCTAAGCGTGGAGCCCAATGCAGGGCTCAGTCTCAGGACCCTGAGATCACCACCTGCAACTCTGCGCTAAGCGTGGAGCCCAATGCAGGGCTCAGTCTCAGGACCCTGAGATCACCACCTGCACCAAAACCAAGAGTTGGCCACTCAACTGACTGCGCCACCTAGGCGCCCCCTGGAAAAAATAAACTTAAAAGAAAATTCTAAAATAAGCAGCAACAAACCCTTAAAAAAAAAGACATACGTTAAGTTCGTCACCATCTACAGCACATTGGGAAATGCCCACGTGGTGGCTTACAGTGCCTATTAAAAAACAAAAAAACTCTTAGGAGTTCTTCTCAACCTCAATTTTCAAACCGCAAATACACATCTCAGAAAGACACAAAGAACAGCTAGAAACGGATGGTTTCTTGCAGCTAGGTCCCACGCAGGCCCTTGGGTCTAAGCGTCATCCAGGCCAAGCTTAGCAGCAAAGAACGAGGCGATGACATCACCCCCAGTCTGCAGAGCCAGGTCGTATGGTGTCTGGCCGTTCGCGTTCTTCTTCTGGATGCTGGCATTGCACCTGCCAAGGGAACGGGCGTGAACAGGAGGGCTCAGGCCCTTGAACCTGAGGGCCTGGCGCCTCCCTGACAAAGAGGCCAGGCTGCGAGCCTCCGGCCCCACCTTCCTAGATCTGTCCCCAAGAGGCCCCAAGGTGGCTTGACGCTGAGATCGTTGGAGGGGCTCTGTGATTTCAACACACCCAACTGCCAACTGGCTCCCAATGCATTAAAGTCCTGCCAACCTGCCCACTGGCTCCCAATGCATTAAAGTCCTACAACCAAGTATGTTTGGTGGGGGGACAACACTTTGTGCTTTTCAGAGCCTTCAGTGTTGGGGACCCGTGGTAGGTGTGGAGCCCCCATTCACAGGGCTAACTGCTCAGGATCTAGGGCCTTCTGGAATCATCGCAGGTCAGCAAGGGGCCCTCAGAGGCCTCCCCACAGACACTGGAACATACCGCAGTAAAGCAGAGACGCACTCCCTTCCTGCCGGGCCAAGCAGAGCTGCTTCGTGAAGAGCTGTGTTTCGGAGCCTGTTTGCGGGGGAGAAAATCATCCTGTTGAGGAGCTGTGATGCAGGATGCGGGGGGCACGTGGACAAAGTCCCGCCAATGACGCCAACCCTTCTTTACTTTCGTCTTTCTCTCTGGTAGCACAACTACCTGGTACTTGGGCCCTCACGTTCCTTGGGTCTTGATTAGGCACTTACCATCGGAACTCACATGTAAGCTGCCACATCTCCTCAACGGACACGCGATCTTCCTCCATAACTCCCTCTAAACTGAGAGCAGAGCATGTGCTCTATTTACCAGGTGGGGAGGGAGGCCCCGTGGCTGGGTTTTCTCTGAAACCACAGTTCGGTTTGTGGAAGTAATGAACTGTGAAACGACATGATTCCAACAAGGCCAGGGCACTGGATGGAGCACCTTCTGTTCAGAGCAGAGGTGATACTTGCGAACACGCTCCTCGGAGTGGCTTGGTGTTTTATCACCAGACCTTCTAGAACATGTTTTGCAAGCACAGCAGGTACAACTGTGGTGTTCTGTGAATTTGTGTTTTAAAGAAACTCTCCTATGAATGCGCAAACTACTCAGTTTACTCAAATCTAAGTATCATGGAGGATGAAGGTACCTTCTCTCTTTGTAAATTGTGAATTACTAATAGAATAACTCTCCACAGTTGAACCTCTAAGAAGCAGACTGATGGTTGCATCCGCCCCTCCCAGCTACCGGGGCAGAGCTGAGACACAGAACGTCTGAAACTGCCAGCGAAGGGGGGTGGCTGTCGTCAAAGGCAAACGGCACTTCTCTTTGCCCCTTTCCTCGTGAGACCTTGAATCTGTGTTCCTGAAATCTGCTAAAAGAAATCAGCTTTGGTGGAGGTTGTGTACCTCTCCGTAGCCGTCCCTTTGGGTTGTATATGAGTGTATTCTGGTAGGAAAGAGACAAACACTGGAAACAGAAACACTCGGGAGGGGCTTTCTGCTACCCCCCAGCCACTGGACAGAAGTTACTGGTATAGAGACGACCCAGGATGCTTCTCTCCGCTAGTTAACAGGCTGAGAGTAGAGGAGAGGAGGAGTTTTTTAACCCTTGTTTGCTAAGGAACAATTCACTGAACCTCTATTACAGGAAAGCCAGATCTCTGGATGGCTTGTGCCTAAAGAGCAGCACGGCGGATGGAGCCTTGAGGTCGTGTTCCTGGATCTAAAGAGACCAGGCTGACCCAGGTCTAAACATTTCAAACTAAGAAATATAAAGCAGACTTAACAGAACTGGCTCTCGGTGGAGACACGTGCTTTCTTCTGTTGGCAGGAAGCAAAGTGGAGGATGAGATCTCTGTGCTCTGTTTTGAGGGAGTGGCTCTGGTCTGGCTTTCCTCGCTCCCTCCACGTGAGCCAGATTCTGCTAACCATGCCAACGCAGTGGGAGTGACAACGGGCTATTACGCGCCCTTTAGACAGATGGTACAACCGCCGAGTTAGACTTAGAGACCATGTGTGGGTAAATGTCAATTTATAGAACAGTAATGAAGTAAGAATGGAAACTGAGGAACACGAAGGAAAAACTGGTAATCTGCTTCATGTCCAGAGTATTTTCTTCCTCTCGGCTGGACTTTTCAGAAGGCTAGGGCACATCAGACATAAGCATCAATTCAACTGTAGGCATTACACATAAGGGCTCCCAGAAAAGCTTGTCTAAATTGTACAAATATAAAGTACAACTTAATGCCAAACGAGGTGGCATTATTTTTATGAATAATGATGACCTGAGTGCAGGCTAAGGGAAGCAGCTGACAGAGCATGAAGAATGGGAACCCTGGGAAAAGGTGGGCAAGGGGATTCCAGCCACAAATACGCCCACCAAACGTGCCAAATATTCTGCTCTAACATAAACTAAAAAGGGGGTTGTGCCCATGGCAGAAAAACAAAAGCACACACCGGAAAATTAATGGGCATATATTCTGAATAAAAACCCTGGAGGAAATGTTGAGGAGGAGGACGACCGAAGCACAGCTCTCTAACTTCGGCTCTGTGAGCTGGCCTGACGCACTCAGCCTCAGGACTCCCTGGCCGGCCTCTGGTCTCTGCCGTCGGTCAGGGGGCAACAGCGTCAGATGGCTGCAGGACCCCTACAGAATGCCCGGTCTGACCACCTGGTTCGCAGGCTATTAGCAGTTAACACGCGGAACCCGTCCTCAAGGAAGCGTCCACCCCGTGTTTCCAAAGTAGTCTGAGAGAACAACAGAATCCCAAGGCTGGGAGAGGCCAAGAGGTAGGACAGGTCCAAGACTAGGGAAGTGACAAAAGCCCCCAACAGGACGCGGTATCTGTCTGCCCCACTTCCCCGCTGGTGAAACCAAGGCTCAGATCACGTAGTGAGCGCGGCTGTAGTGAGCTCGGCAGTTTCGCCCCCAGTGTGTCAGCATCCAGAGACCACCGGATGAGGTTTTCTTTGTGCAGTAACTTCATGGCCATGTTTCCACAGGGACTACACTGGGCCCACTCTCTGCTTAGAGATCTCACCAGTTCAGATCATGATGAAAGTAATGTTGCTTAACATCCCAAGGGTGAAGGATTTGCCGCCTCTCCCCAGCCCCAGTGTAAACATCGTGAGCTAACAAAACGTATAATCATTTATAAAAACAATAAAAAAAATTCGGCAATCCAACAGTCCATTTAAAAGTTTTTGCATTAGGTGCCTGGGAGGCTCAGTCGCTAAGTGTCTACCTTCAGCTCAGGTCATGATCCCAGAGTCCCGGGATCGAGTCCCACATGAGGCTCCCTGCTCGGCGGGAGGCCTGCTTCTCCCTCTCTCACTCCCCCTGCTTGTGTTCCCTCTCTGGCTGTGTTTCTCTCTGTCAAATAAATAAAATCTCAAAAAAAAAAAAAAGAAAGTTTTTACGTTGCCCTGATTTGGAAGAGAGTGGCAGTTAAGCCTCCTTTTAAGACCCAAATGGGTTACGATGGCTCCCAAGAGGTTCCAGCTAAGCAGGGCCTGTGTGCAGATGGCCGCGGCTAGAGCAGGGCCCCCGAGGGAGCCGCCGGCCGCCACCTGCGCCAGGACTCTCCTGAGTGCGTCTCACTTACGGGCCCCAGCGCTGCTCCGTGTCTGCTCCTCTCTGCACGAGAACCGGAATCACTTCATGGTGCTTGTTCACAACAGCCCTGGTTATCACGGGTCGCTCTTCACTGTCCCTGCAGTTGGGATCTGCTCCCTGCAGTGTGAGGGAAAGGACAGACTGGCCACAAAACCCTGTGCTCAGCGGCATCCAGCTGCCGTCCTATGAAGTGTCACATACAGGCTAGGTGGAGCTAAACTGCTTTAAATCAAAAAAGAGAAGAGGATCAGGACACCCGAGATCTAGCTGTCCCAACTTGGGTGACACGACTCATGCTCCCCCATCAGGAGAGGCAGGCACACCCAAGTCTTCTTCTTTAGGAACATGACGGTCACATGGGGCCACAGCCCAGGGACTCTGTCCACCTCTACGCACATCATCTGGGCTCATACGACTTTTTTCTTTGCTACAACAACTAGCAATCAGTAATAATATGTAAACGTTCTTGACTGGCCACTTAACCCACCTCCAGGCAGTTTCAAATGAAGTGGCCCTGTGGTTATTACAACATTGAACAAGACTCGCATCCGAAAGACGGAGCGGTGAGACACGGCGCGGAAATCCCGAGACTCATTCTTTGAGTGGGACTTACCTCCTCGAGGAGCTGTTCGATCACAGAGACTCTCCCTTCCCCCATCGGTCCGACTTCCTTGAGCAGGAGCTGGTTTTCAGGCTGTAGGGTTACACAACAAGGTCATTTCCACCGCCGCGGCGAAATAGCACTGTCTGCCTTGCCCGTCTCAGCGCTCCAGGAAAATGCTTCCTCTCTGCGGTTAAGCTCTGAGCTCCAGGGACAGGGAAGTGTGAGCATGGGTGCGTGTGAGTGCGTGTGTGTGGTCTTTGACAACAGCAACAAAAATAAAGCTAGCTGATGAAACTCTTGCTGGTCTCTGAAATGTGGTCCTGGGGAAGGATGTCACACTGACATTGTTTTAGCTTTATTAAGTACAGGGATGCAATGAGAAACCTCACCACTAGTTTGATTAAAATGGAAATAAATATTCCTAGGTAAAGCAACTGGGTGAATCCTAATATTTCCTCTGTACACTTTTATAAACTGTTCCAAATCAGCCTAAGTATGACTGCTCAGAAAATGTGCTCACCTAACATCAGGAATCTGAAGAATATGTTATATGCTTTATTTTCAAAATGTGATTAAATTCCCCTTTATATGCAATCTTTCTTTATATATAAAGGATTGCAGATGCTGGTTGCCACAAGGCTAAAGAGGCTGTCTAGAAGGTCTAGAAGGCCGGAGACATTACTTTCAGTACGTTTCCACCACTGGATCTCAGCGTGACTTGGGGTGGTCCCAGGACTACCATTTTCCTGTCTGCAAGGTAGAAGTAATCTATCTCCTCTCTCCTGACTCTCTGAGGAGCCATTAGGATGAGGACATTGGTCAAGGCCTGGGAGCTTTACAGAAGATCCCAGGTTCAAGCTGTGTCCCTTCTGACCCTACTCTACGGTAGTTACACAGTACAAGGCACTGTGATAAGGAACCCCTAAGGAGTCTTGGGGGTACACTTGTTCTTACTGAATTCTATTCCTGATGGAAACTTATACTTGAATGCACTAGAATGTCACCATGAGGTCTGAGACTCCTATAAAGCTTTTGGTCACGATTTATTTTCACCACCGAGAACTATGCCTGGTATATGTGTACTCCACATAACCACTGAATGAGTAAACCACTGGATGCTGTCAGTATGTGTCTGACACTTATCCCCTAAATACAAATGAGAAAATAAAGGCACATAGCAAAGGGGGATTCGAGTCACATACACGGTAAATGGGGGTAGTCTCCAAAACTATTAAAGTTTTGCAACTCTATACTTCTCTTCTACTCATCAGCAATATCTTAAACTGGGAAAAGGCCAAGAGTGCAAGGAACCATACACAATACAGGTTAATATAATTCTAAGGTCTTCTTCTTAAATTTATTGGTGTTTATGACATGCAAATCATGTGGTAGGAAAACACAGATGAGGGGAGAAGTCACCTGCCTCTGGAGAAATCATGATGCGAACTGGATGCCGCTATATACACCCCTGAGGGTTCCCTGAGGGCGTGGCTTCATGGAAGGTGGAGGGAAGACCACATGTGCCCATCTCCATCTCTGGGGAGACCTAGGCTTTGGGCTTGTGGCTAAGCACATCTGTCCTCCCTACCGCTGTCAAAGAGAACAGACCGAAAGGCAAGGTGGGGAACTGAACAAAGGCATCCACTGCATTATTCCCCAAAGCTCCAGTGTTCATGATCTCTCTATATATATTTTTTAAAGATTTTATTTATTTATTTGACAGAGAGAAACACAGCGAGAGAGGGAACACAAGCAGAGGGAGTGAGAGAGGGAGAAGCAGGCCTCCCGCTGAGCAGGAAGCCCGATGTGGGACTCGATCCCGGGTCTCCAGGATCATGACCTGAGCTGAAAGCAGTCGCTTAACCAACTGAGCCACCCAGGTGCCCCATGATCTATATTTTTGAAAAATAAAATTCTAACAGGCATGGGAAACTTTAGAAGGGTGCCGTCAGTGGATCAGGAATTGTGAGGAATCCCAAAGACTGGAAACAGCTGGAATTTGGCTAAGAGGGAAAACAAAGCAAAGAAAAACAAGCTGAAGATGCCAGATATTGGAGTCTGTTTCCCTCCAGGGAGCCCTGCAGAAGCTGAGTTAATCAACAAGGAGGGCCAGTGTTGGGTGCAGGGTGGATTCATGAGCATTCTACGGAAGGGCTTTCCTGGGAGTGGCTGAGGTGAGTGGTGTCCTCCTTTCCCTCCTGTGCTGCCTGTTTAAAGCCTGGTAACTTCTTTCCAGAGAGTTCATGATCTGCCTAACAAAATCTTCTACTGGGAGTATTGGGCCCAAGAAGGGCCACAGCCCAGATATCTGTGATGGACACAGGGAAGGAGAGTAAGGAAAAAAAGACAGCTCTATCCAGGAATGAAATACTCTAGAGCCCCTCACAGCAACATCCTTACCTCCAGAGGAAAGGCAGCTTAGAGGACCCCAATGCTTTCTCCCGCCCTCTGCTCAAACACCCTTCAGGGAGGCCTGCCCCACTGCTTTCCCATGCACCCCCACAGAGAGCCGAGGCCCGAACACCCATGCCACACATGTGGCAGGCACTGGACCAGCCCTTCACTTGTCAACGTGACCTGGCAACCAAGGATCATCGCATATTTGAAACCAACCGAAAATAAGATGGAGAAAGATAGGCAGACAGAACTAACCCCAGAGGAAACAGAGGTGATTCTGGAAACTAATAAAAACTTTAAAATAATTCTAATTAGTAATCTTGACAAGTTTTTAAAGGATTCCATAAAATAAAAATACACTTCTAAAAAAGGAACAGAGGGGCGCCTGATGGCTCAGCTGGTTAAGCCTGCTTCTCCCTCTCCCACTCCCCCTGCTTGTGTTCCCTCTCTAGCTGTGTTTCTCGCTGTCAAATAAATAAAATCGTTAAAAAAAAAAAAAAGGAACAGAAAATGACAGGCATTCTTCCATGTAAAAAGTCTCAAAGTAGGGCCATCTGGCTGGGTTAGCACAGGGTCAGGAGTTCAAGCCCCATGTTGGGTATGGAGTCTTAAAGCACAACATTCAATGGACAGGCCTAAGAAGACAGCTCTAAGGACAAAGGAGTACACACATACCATCAGCTGCTCCTTGGTCTTGAAATTCTCTGTCCTCTTGACTTTTTCAGTGGTATCTGAGGTGCTCTGGCTGTAGTCACTCACTGAAATGACAGAGTCAAGGACTAAAACGATACCCCCTGCCATTCCCCACATATAAAGAGCTATCCTACTATCATGCCCCGTAAGAGGTCAGAAGGATAAAATGGCTTGTGTGGAAATGTCTATTTTATTTAACCTCGCAAGAAGGACTTCTGGAGCCAGTCATCTCAGTCCAAGAACAGAGGATGAGTGAGAAGGAGGGGAAGAAAAGGCCACTATAGTTTTTTTAAGCCCAAAAGAACACCCTCCCCCGCAACTTATTCCCTCAAGCCCTATGAAATATTTCTAAAATATTACTCCTAACTTCAGAGAAGCCAAATGTATAAAATGGTTGGAACATGAAAGGAAGATGTGGCGCTGGACTGGCAAATTTTAAGCAATTTCCTGCTGTCCTTGCTAGGTCAATGTGTTCCTGGTAGAGTGTTTTAAAATCACTTTAAGGGTACAACTCACCCAAGCTGGACCTGCTACCAAATGGCCCAGCACCAGCCTCGGTGACACTGCTCAGAAAGTGGTTGCTGAAATCCACCGCCTTGCTGAGGTAAAGGTTCTGGGCAATGGAAACAACATAGGCTCCATGACTGATGTGCTCTCTCTCTGCCAACTGGTTCCTCTCTTCATTAACAACTGCTTTAGCTACACATAGAGTCAAACCCAAAGCCTGACATCCCCTCACCATGACATTTTGTCCGTTCTGCCTCCTACAGCCCTACTCTCGCCTGCCCACCTCCAACTTCCCCTATGACGATGCCTAACCTTCAGCGGGAAGTAGCCAGAATAGAGTCAACGCCCCTCACATCATTATATAAAATCAAAGGTCGGAATGTTGGGCTGGCTGAAAGACAGGGGCACCCAAAATGGCGGACGTCGCAGCCGGGGTCAAGATGGCTGATCTTCCCTCCAAAGCAGCCGAGGCCACCACGTCATCTCCAGTAAATTGAACCCTAGCCAGGAGACCGAAACTTCCCATACGTGACTTTCCAGCCAGGGACCACCCACCATCGTCTGGACCTTCCCCACCCCCCGCCAGTCACCTAGGGACACGACGTTCCCTTGCCTAATATGGGAAAAAACGAACCTTAATCCAGATCCGGAACTGATAAGGCTTAAAAACCCCTGCACTCCCGAACCCGGGTGGGACTTCCCCGACCGGAGTCGCGGAACCTCGCCCGAGGGTGCGTGCAATAAAGCTCACTCTTTGTACCTGTTTGCCTTCGCAGTCTCCCGTTCTGTTCTTGATGGAAAAACCTAACATTCTTTCCCTGCTTCAAACTCCTCCATGTCTTGGAATTACGGTGGCAAGATGGGGAAGCTTGGGCTACAGAGTTTGAATCCTGGCTCTACCACTTATTAGCTTAGGAACCTGGAAGAAGGTGGTTAAATTTCTCTGTGCCTCAGTGTCTTCACCTGTAAAGTGGAACTATCACGGCCTGCCTCAAAGGGACGCTGTGAAAGTCAAACAGGTAAAATGGAGGCCTATACAATTAGGAGAGATGCTGCTCAGCCCAGACCTGTATCCACCTGGATGGATTCCACAGCGTGGCATCCTGCCCCAGCCGCACGTGGCTGCCTCTCCAACCACGGGAACCACCTCCTACTGCCTGAGCACTAGGGCACACAGACTAAGAAAAAAACATATCGAACCTGGGAATAATTACTCCATTTCTACCTGAAAGACAGCATGTTGTAGATGCTCTCAGGGCCCACCCAGTTCCCCAAACAGATTAGCATATCCCTCCCAGCTTCTGGGTGGGCTGCTAACGCCTCACAGCTGACCAACTGCCTCCACAGATGGTGCTGCCTTGCTCTGGAGGTTACATCTCTCCGTTTCTTGCATCAACTGGGACAACTTCATGGTGTGAGTCACACTTAAGAGTTCCTCATGGATCAGGCTCAAGTTGGACTCTATTCACCACCACTCAGCCCCTTCCCCTGCCTTGTCTCATTTCCCTCACTCCCCTTCTCCTCAAGTACCTCCCTGACCTAAGCTCTGCTGTAGCCACACAACTGAAAACATGGCATTTAGTGTCTGACTTCAAAACAGTTTTTTGTTTTTTTTTTAAGATTTTATTTATTTGACAGAAAGGCAACACAAGCAGGGGGAGTGAGAGAGGGAGAAGCAGGCTTCCCGCCGAGCAGGAAGCCCGATGTGGGACTCGATCCCTGGTCTCCGGGATCATGACCTGAGCCGAAGGCAGTCGCTTAACCAACTGAGCCCCCCAGGCGCCCCTCAAAACAGTTTTGTGTGTGTCCTTGGACTGCATTCTTGCAGCCTCTGAGTCAGGCAGAGCCCACGTGTCTGTCCTCATTTTAAAGACACCGCTAGCCTCCTCTGGGCACGTGGCCAGGGCCTGATAAATGCTGATCACTATGCTTTTCCTTACCTTCTTTACCAATCTTCTCAATCCGTTCCTTATTCTTTTTTATATTCGGACTTCTTGTCCAATGAAACTACAGCTGCTGGTACGAATCAGTCAATGTTTGTCACACACTACAGGCACTGTAGCAAAGTTCTCGTCATCACATAAGAGGGCAGATCAAAGGAGGCAGAGCCACAAAGTCTGGTTTATTTCTTATAGGAAAAAAGGTGAAAGTCCATACAGGCAAACATTTTTGTCAGTCTTTCACCTATAGTCAGACTTCGGTAAGTATAAATAAGCCTGAGAACCACAGGACCGATAGGGTTGGTAATAATTGCTGTTCTTACTACATCTTTATGTGCCCAACACCTGGCTTCTCTGAGGTTTAGTGCAGCTATTTATCTATTTCTATGAAATCAATGGTCTTCAGTCAGGTTTTATGACATTTGCAATTTATGCCTTCTATGGATTACACAGAAGCACTTCAACGGAGAGTAAGCTACGCTTTACTGGCATGGTCGATTCTCAAACACACAGCTTCTGAAGGTTTTACTCACCTTGTTGGATACTTGGATGTAATTCAGCCGGATGCTGACCTCATAGCCATCTTCATGGACAGTAGCAGAGACGAGCTTTTAAAAAAGCATTAGAGAGAATTCACAACCGCGCCCATGGAACTTGATGTCCTGAGCAACAGCCAAGAAATCCTGAGATGTTAGACTGTAAGTTAAATCAAATATTTAATGAACTCAAAAGAAGACAAATGAGAAACAAAGGAACAAAAGCTAAGTGAAACAGAGCATAAGGAGCAAAGTAATAGACACATATCCAGCCATGGCTACAATTCCACTAATTGTAAATGAATGAAATTAACGTTCCCATCAAAGAGCAGAGACTGCCAGACTGGATAAGAAAGTAAGACCCAAGTTTATACTCTCTAAAGAGACACACTTTAAATTGTATCAAGCTACCTGGCTGGACTCACCACCTGGGTGTCCTGAGGGGCCAGGCCTTGGCAAAGGGCCAAGTATCATAGCTGAGGAAACTTCTCTGTTAAGTAGCTGGAGAACTTTCGATCAAACGGGGGTCAGCAAATGCTTTAAGGATCAGATAGAAAATATTTTAGGTTTTGTGGGCTGTATGGCCATGGCCACTGTAGCACAAAAGCAGTTATGGACAGTAAGTAAATGAATGAGCCGTGATCCAGTAAGACTTGATTTACAGGGCACCTGGGTGGCTCCGTCGGTTATGTGGCTGTGTTTGGCTCGGGTCGTGATCCCAGGGTTCTGGGATGGAGCCCCATATTGGGCTCCTTGCTCAAGAGGGAGCCAGCTTCTCCCCTGCCTGTTGCCCCCCCGCTTGTGCTCTCTCGCTCGCTCGCTCTGTGTCAAATAAATAAAATCTTAAAAAAAAACAAACAAACCTTGATTTACAAAATTGGGTGGCAGGCCTGGTTTGCCCCACACACCATAGTTCACAGACCCTGGATTAGGCCAGAGAATGAACAGACCATCAATACAGATTTTCAAAGGAAACCGAGCAATACTTGACAATGAAACAGCTTCAGTGTTGGCCTATCTGGTGGCAGAGGCTCAAATGGGCTCATTTTGCAAGGTTCCTTCTAGTGTCAGACAAACAGAAGGAGAGGTCTTCTCACAGAGCTCTTTATAATGATGATGTAATACTAGACAGACCTGCTTCAAATCCTGAATGCCCAAGACCCATCAGTGCAGCCCTGGCTGGGGCACTAAACCTCTCTGGGCCAGTTTTCCTGAGTGTCAAAGAAGGCTTGCTTGGATTATCTACTTTGGTGTAAAAAAAACCCACCTCAAACTTAGTGGCACTGAACAACGACCATTTGATGAAGTCCCTGGCTTCCAACAGGGCACAAAAACCTGTCTTTGCTTCACGAGGCTGACACCTATGCTGGGAAGACTCAAATGGCTAGAGGCGACCACAGGTTTGGAGGCTGGAATGACCTGGACTCTCATCACTGGTCTGCCTGGCTCCTGAGCCAGGATGACTCAATGACTGGGTTCAGCTACGGCTGCAAACGGGTACACCTCCATGTGACCACTCCATGGGGCTTCTCCCGGCAGGGTGGCTGGGCTCTAATAAGGAGTGCATGCCCAGAAGGAGAGGAAGCACGGTGACCTCGCAGGACCACACCTTGGGAGCGCCATAACATCACTGCCACCACATTCCGTGAGCCCAACTGCCACAAGCCTGCCCACATTCGAGGTGAGAAGACAGTGACTCCACTCTTTGAAGGGAAGACTAACAACGAATTTGCGGCCATTAAAAACAAACAAAAACAAAACACTGTTGCAAAGGTAATATTCCTACCTTGTAGGTTTGTTATGAGCACCAGCGATGGATGAACACAATGCACATAGTGAGTGCGTTGGGCAATTGCAACTCTTATGCTTACTATTGCTGCTAATATAGACGGGATTTAAGTGCACAATGTGGTGAGACTAAACTCTCCTGGCTTTTCTCTTTTGGCTCTGGGCACCAGAATCTCCGTAGCTTGTGGCATCTAAAAGCATGGAATGTTCACAATATACTGGCTTAGGTGCCCAGAGGCAGACTCAGGCAAGGCTCGTGTGCAAGTGATCTGTTACAGGCAGTGCCTGCAGGGGAGGACCGTATGGGGGTGTGGAAAGCAGCGCAGCAAAGGGGGAAGAGCCAAGCAAACTGCAGTCTCAGCTGAGGTCAGTGGAGGCGGCCTGCAGCCTGATCCCATGGGACTCTCTGGAGTAGACATTCCATCCAGAGCTCACCCACCTTTCCCATTCTGGGTTCTGCAATCAAGGCCCGGAATTCAGGGTTGTTCTGAGCATAAGACCTGAGGTGGGCAGAGATATGATCCAACTGTTTTCTCCAGTATCCTAAAGAAAAAGAGAAACCCATCCTCATGGATAACTCTTCTGAAGCCAAGAAAGAAGAATGTTCCTGTGCAACATGCATTCGCAGGTTATTTTTCTTTGCTCAACTTTGTGATGGTTTTTACTTCCCGAACCTCAACGAGCTACCAAAATAAGTTCCAGTTTTGCTCACGGGTTTAGTTTTTACATATGACTGATCATAGAGTACAGAATCTCAAAAAAAATATATTTCGATGGCCACACATGGGTCTTTTTATTTTATTTTTTAAAAATTAATCATACTGAGGGACACCTGAGTGGCTCAGTTGGTTAAGCATCTGCCTTCAGCTCAGGTCATGATCCCAGGGTCCTGGGATGGAGCCCTGTATCAGGCTCCCTGCTCAGTAAGAAGTCTGCTTCTCCCTTTCCTTTTGTGCCCCACCCCCATGTTACTGCTGCCTCTCTCTCAAAATCTTCAAAAATAAATAAATAAAATTAACCATATTGAGATATAACTTTTAAGTGTACAGTTTGAGTTTCAGCAAGGGTATATATCCGGATCAATATGAAGGGCACTTCCATTACTCCATAAAGCTCCTTTGTGCCCCTTTGTAGTCTGCACAGGATTTAAAACACATTTGAATTCATTCATTGCCACCACTTAATGCTTGGGAGATTTTTGCATGAGTCTGAATTTCTGGTTTCTCGTGTGCAGGCAGGAGATGTATTTATAGGAAATGTCCAGAATAGGAAACCCATCAAAACAGAAAGTAGGTTTCTGGTTTTCAGATACCTAGAAGAGATGTGGGGCATGTCTGCTTTTGGGGTAATGACAACATTCTGGACATACAGAGTGGTGATGCTTCTATACTGCTCCTAATGGACTAAATAGTGCTGGACTGTACACTGTAAAATGGTTAAAATGGTGAATTTTTGTTATGTGAATTTTAGAATCGTAAAAAGGGAAAGATACTGGTAGATAGCAATAATGACACAGACTAACATTTCTACTGCAATTAACAGCAATCCACACATGCTATTTGATTTACAGACTAGACAATGGAGCTATGAGTCAAAACATCAGCATCCTGGGACACCTGGATGGCTTGGACGGCTCTTGATTTTGACTCAGGTCATGATCCCAGGGTCCTGGAACTGAGCCCCATGTCAGGCTCCACACTCAGCGAGGAGTCCGTGTGCAGATTCTCTCTCCCTCTTTCTCTGCCCCGCCCCTTCTCTCTCTCTCAAATAAATAAATAAAACCTTTTTAAAAAACATTAAAAAAAAAACATCAAAACCCTTAAAGTTTAAGAGCTATAATACAAAGGAAAATTACCTAAAGAAAAACAATGGAATTTATTTTTTATGTATAGAAATAAATCTAAAGGAAGAAAAAAATGCAATTTTCTTTGCAAGAAAGAGGGAGTTCCCTACTGACAAGAAGGTGTACCTTTTCCCTCACCTCTTCCTGGGCTGACGGCTGTGAGGAGAGGTTTGTGGCCACTCATCTTCTCCTGCCTCTGCTTCTGAGAAGCCATTTCCTGTTCCTTTTTGGCTAGTAGTGTGCCAGATGGGTAGAACAGGCCAGTGGTCTGTGTGCCCACATCCTTCCGAGTCCCAGCATCAGGTTTGGGTAAAGGAACATTTAGGGACTGCCAGGCAGATCGGGGCTATGAGCAAGGCAGAAAACATAAAATACTAGAATATACCTTCCTTGTTTCTTTCACTCCCAGCCTGATCCACAAAGCCTGCCTCATCTGCTTGGTCATTTACCATCTCACATTCAGCCAATTGACCAAACTGATATTCTGGGCCTTGCTGCCTGGGCCTGAAAGAAATCTAATCTATCAGTTCTACAGTCCAATAGAACATAGACTTCACTCATCCAGAGTCAACCACTAAGTCACCAGTATTTTCTCTGAGATACTCCTGCATCTGCATGTGGGGACTTGAGAGGACCATCATGTAAGGTTATGTAGGGTGTGCACTGTACATCAGTGCATCTAAGGGGATATCATTCACATGGTGGGCATCATATGTTTGCACACTATTAGGACAATTTTCTGGTAGATGGAAGAAAATGTCCTTCTAACAAAAGTAGTATATTACAATCAATTTCCAAAAGACTGCAGTCAAGTGTCTTGAGGAAAGAACCCTTTGTCTCCTTTGCATATGGTTCCATATGGGCTTTTGGCAGTCCCAGGATCTATAAGTCTGGGTTATGAAGGCCATGAACTCCCTAAAAACAAATGCAAAGTTGCTGAGTACATGGGCAATCTCTAATAACTACCAATCTTTAAATTCTTCTAATGAAGACCTAAAAAGAAACCGGGAAAGGTTTTATGTAGCTTAGAGAAATTCATAAAAGGCTAACACCAAGCTGGTTAGAGATTAAGTCCTGAAGATAATCCTGTAAAGATTTTATTTAAATTATACACTGTTGCTATAAATGGTAAAAGCATTTCGTTTATCTGCTGTAAGCTTTCTAAAATACAAAAGAGCAGGAGTAAAGTCGCTGGTATGCTACATGAGAAATTCATGGGAAGTATGTCTGCGTCAGGGCGCCTGAGTGGCTCGGTCGGTTAAGCGCCTGCGTTCCACTCAGGTCATAATATCAGGGTCCTGGGATTGAGCCCTGCACTGGGCTCCCTACTCAGTGGGCAGTCTGCTTCTCCCTCTGCCCTTCTACCCCCCTGACACACTGCTTGTGCTTCTCTTTCTCTCTCTGCCTCTCTCAACAAATAAATAAAACCTTTAAAAATGCATTTTACATCCACTTCTCCCTCATGCCATTGTATTGATTTACATTATTTAATCATAAGTCTTGCAAATGCAATTAGACCTCAATCTACTACAGATCTATCTTTGAATTCTGAAGAAATCATTCCAGTGTTTAAAACCTAAATCGATCTAATTTATTTACACATTGAATTAAAAATCCAGGGGAAAGGTCTACATGTTTTGGCTCTCTTTCCCTGGGTTGATCCACAAGGTAGAGGAAACAAATTCAGAGTCTTAAGCTCGCCCCCAGCCCCAAGGCTTCCTACAGGGAAGGTCTCATCTCACCTCAGGAAAAGGGCCCAGTCCTCCAGCAGCGAGGCTGTGGTCCAGGCTAAGTCTTGCCGAGGACATCACATAAATACCACAGGAACCACAGAATCGGGCAGACGGGTGATTGCTGGCCCCACATTTAGCACAAACAGAGTAGCAAGCAGAGATGCCTGGCTAGAGGACAGAAAATATTTTTATACTTTCATAAATATTAGAGTCCTAATTTCCCCCGTAAATTATCGTCATATCATACAATCCCAGCCATCAACATAGCATACGCCTACACCCCGACTCTGAAAGTCCACCTTCTAGAACCTCTTCTACAGCTGGACAAGCACACACAGAAGTATATTTAAGACCATTCCCTGCAGGATTGTGGTTTTAGAGAAAATAACTGGAAACGACCTAAAGGTCCAGCAAGAGGGGAGGGCAGTATCGTGGTACATACTGACGGCGGTGTGCTATGGGGCCACTGAAAAGAATGAGGAGGTTACTAACGGTACATTGTTAGGTGAAAGGAACAGAATTAGTGTTGGTATGAAACTACTAGTTTACTTATTAATGCACTGAATGGCTCAAAGAACACTCACAAACTAGATAACGGTGATTGCTTCTGGGGATAGGTTCTGTGGGCCTGGGATGAGAAGGGAAATTAACCCTTCACACAAAACCTGCTCTATTATTTACAGGAAACACCCAAAGAAATGACTTTGAGTGTTGCATTAAAAAGGGGATGCGGCAGCCCTGCAGTCTGATCGCTCACATGGGTTCCCTCCGCAAGGCATGGAGCGCCATGATCCTCCCTCAAAGTGAGGGAGCTCTGCGAAGCTGCGGTCGTCGACACTAAAAAATATTGTTTCCATTGTTCCTTGTCTGTTTAACTATTATGACTTCTTTGACACTATTTCCTCTCACCTCACTTATAATCAAGTTAATGCTTTCCCTTGTTCTCAGTTTTGAATCCTCTCCCGCCAATCCTTATGAAGCATGATAATTGTAGGATTGTGGGGGCACAACATACCTACTTTAAAAGTTAGTAAAACCTTGGGGCGCCTGGGTGGCTCAGTTGGTTAAGTGACTGCCTTCAGCTCAGGTCATGATCCCAGAGACCCAGGATCGAGCCCCGAATGGGGTCCCTGCTCAGCGGGAAGCCTGCTTCTCCCTCTCTCACTCTCCCTGCTTCTTGTGTGCCCTCTCTGGCTGTGTTTCTCACTGTCAAATAAATAAAATCTTTAAAAAAAAAAAAAAACCTTAGTAAAACCTTTACTAACTAAGTAGCTTAGATATTGCAACCTCCTGCTTGTGTGACCACTCATTCACCTCCCTATGCTGGGGGGAAGTAAAAGTTCTCATGAGATAAGGGTTTGCAGGAACCATCTGTTGCTCAGGACATGCCTGCCTGTGATCGATCAGTCTATAGATTAGGATATAACGAGCACATCCTGTTTTATTGTATGGACCCTTCAAGGAAATAGGCACATCCTGTTTTGTTGTGTGAGACCCTCAAGGGCACAAGGCACGTCCTGTTTGTGCAAGGACCCTCAAAAACACTACTGTCACTATTGTCACTCAAGATTGATGATCCATCACTTAAAGAAACTCTTTGGTCATATAGTTTCCACCTGAAAAAAATGTAACTCCCTGCTATAAATAAAGAGCCCTGAGAACAGTGTTTTCAGGAGATCCCTACACCACCTTTGAGTTCAATCTCCTCATTTTTGAAAGTGCCGATGCCTTCCCTCACCCTCGGATCCTGACTGTTGCTGGGGCTGGCTCCCGGCAAGGGAAGAGGTGGGGGAGTGCCTGGGTGGCTCAGCAGTTAAGCATTTGCCTTCGGCTCAGGTCATGATCCCAGGGTCCTGGGCTCCAGCCCCACATTGGGCTCCCTGCTTGGCAGGAAGCCTACTTCTCCCTCTCCCACTCGCCTTGTTTGTGTTCCCTCTCTAGCTGTCTCTCTGTCAAATAAATAAAGTTTTGTGTTTTGTTAATGTAAGGTGGTGCCCGGGTGCCTCACTGGGTTAAGCATCTAGCTCTTTGTTTCAGCTCAGATCATGATCTTGGGATTGAACCCCATGTTGGTTCCACACTCAACAGGAAGTCTGCTTGAGGATTCTCCCTCTTCCTCTGCTCTCCCTCTACTTGCATGCAAATGCTCTCTATCTCACTAAAATAAATTTAAAAATCTTTTTAAAAAGTTAAGTAGATAACTCATAAAAGAAGAAATACCAAGAGTCAATAAATGACTGAAAAAGATTAACCTCAAAGAAATGCAAAACAAAACAGCAATGGCAGATCCCTCTCAATTCAAGAGAATCAATTACCTCTCTCTCCAGATTCTTAGATAAATAGGGACTAGTATCCAAATCCCAAGAAGTGATTTCTGCAAGGCGGGGATCTGGGGGGGAAGAGGAGAAGCTTGGCTCTCTCTAGAGTGGTGGTGAGGCCCTGGTACCAAGAAGCTCAGATTTAAAATACCCACCATGGCTCCACACCAGTCACAGAAGCAAGCCTCCCGGCGATTCCTACGAGCACACTTGGAGCAGGAAATAGTCTCCCCATTCTGAGTGCGCGGAGGGGCTTTGTCTCTACTGCGCATGCGCTGGGGAACACAATGGCATTTATCAATACGCAGATCAATCCAATATTCTGCAATCTCCCTCTGAATGGGGGGGGGGGCAAATGAATGCAAGCCCTGAAATAAGGGATTTTTGCCCCAAAGAGTAAAACTATGATGAACTTCACCAATTAATAAATTCATACAAGGAAGACACATTCTACAAGCTGATAAAACTCGTGCCTCACACATCTTGATATTCCTTACTATCTTCAACACCGAAGGTAGCAAGCCTACGGCTGATGTACCATAACGATATTTATAAAGAAAGACCGTAAGCACAATGTCACAGTTGAGGTTTATCTTCTTTCCTTTAGGGCTCTGGTTGCTGTCTGGAAATGTGAATTTATTTTCCACCCTTGACACATGAAAAGAATTATTTTGGGGTGCCTGGGCAGCTCAGCCCTTAAGCGTCTGCCTTCCCCTCAGGCCATGATCCCAGGGTCCTGGGATGGAGTCCTCCATCTGCTCTCTGCTTGGCCAGAAGCCTGCTTCTCCCTCTCCCACTCCCCCTGCTTGTGTTCTCGCTCTCTGTGTCAAATAAATAAATAAATAAATAAAATCTAAAAAATAATTATTTTATATTTTATTTTGGGGAGAGAGAGAGAATTGTTTCATGAGAATTTCTGAAACTTTGTGAGGTAGGCCTGAATTAGAATCTTTGCTCCTGCTACTTTCTTATGGCCTAGGAAGAGATTTCCTCATCAAATGAGGATGAGAGCATTCATCACCGCTATGTGATTACCTACTATGTGTAGGCACACAGTGCTGGGCACGGTCCCTCTAACCTAGCATCAGACCACAGGACAGACCTGTGAGGTGGGTGTCATCATCACCTGTGTTTTACAGAGGTTGGAAACTGGGGTACGGAGAAGGCGAGACCCATGGTTTGACCCTAGGCAAACTGACTCTATGACCCATGCAGCCTCTTCAATACAAGAGCCCCTTCACACAGGTCTGCAGGCAGGGTTCACAGGGTTCATGGCAAGGAAGTATAGAGGGTTGCTTAGCACTGGGTCAGGCTCCATATGTCAGCTTCTCTCCTTTCTCTTGCTGTCCACTAAGACCCTTTTTTCTTTTAGAGAAAGGACTACACTTCACATTTCCCCCTCAATAACACAGTACCTTGTACCTTGGCACATCAGAGTCATGCAAATGGATCCTGAATGAATGAATCAATGAATAACTGAGATAATTGATAATGGCCACATGTCCCACAGACAATACTAAGAATGTGCACACGAGGTAAGACGTTTTCTAAGGAACATTGGTCCTCCGCGACGGATATTTTATATAGGATAGCTATATCCTCTTTTACTTCAGGGACTGTTTTGTTATCCTAAAACATACATTTATGCAGAAAGATAGAACGAAGATCTCTGCAAGGCGTCTTGTAAATACTTAACCCTTGTTTGTGCAAATAGTGAGTGACACCTTGGGACAAATCAAGAGGGAAATGCACCCTTTTGCTTTAGACGTAAATTTCAAGTGTATCCTCCTGCTACTAACAGGGTTTTGATATAAAACTTGCTGACCTGGGTTTCTAAATATAAAGCCATTGAATTTTTTTAAGAGACTTTATTTATTTGACAGAGAGAGCGAGCACAGACAGTGGGAGCAGCAGGCAGGCAGAGGGAGAGAGAGCAGTAGGCTCCCCCCCAATGTGGGACTCGATCCCAGGACCCTGGGATCATGACCTGAGCGGAAAGCAGATGCTTAACGGACGGAGCCACCCAGGTGCCCAAGCCTTCAGATCTTTTATTTAAATGCACCTACTCTTCAGGTTGCCTGGGTGGCTCAGTTGGTTAAGCATCCAACTCTTGATTTTGTTTTTTGGGTTTTTTGTATTTTTTTTCTGTTCCAAGATTCATTGTTTATGCCCCACACCCAGTGCTCCATGCAATACGTGCCCTCCTTAATACCCACCCCCAGGCTCACCCATCCCCCCCACCTCTCTACCCTCTAAAACCCTCAGTTTGTTTCTCAGAGTCCAAAGTCTCTCGTGATTCATCTCCCTCTCTGATTTACCCCAGTTCACGTTTCCTTTCCTTCTCCCACTGTCCTCCATGTTACTCCTTATGCTCCACAAGTAAGTGAAACCATATGATACATGACTTTTGGATGAGGTTATGATCTCACAGTTGTGAGACTGAGCCCCGCATCAGGCTATGCGTTCAAAGCGTTCTTAAGATTCTCTCCCCCTTGGGGCACCTGAGTGACTGCCTTCGGCTCAGGTCATGATCCCGGAGACCCAGGATCGAGTCCCACATTGGGCTCCCTGCTCAGCAGGAAGCCTGCTTCTCCCTCTCTCACTCCCCCTGCTTGTGTTCCCTCTCTGGCTGTATTTCTCTCTGTCAAATAAATAAATAAAATCTTAAAAAAAAAAGATTCTCTCCCCCTTCTTTCTCCTTCCCCCTCTGCTCTTCCCCCATTTGTACCCCTCAAATAAAAAAATACATAAAATCTTAAAAATAAATGCATCTACTGTTCTAGCGGACTTTTTTAAACATAACGCTGCATTACAGAAAGAAAAGGTATTTTGTTCCATTCGGGACTGAATACACATTGTTACTCCTATGGCACTTCAACGATATATACTCTTATTGTGACATCCAAACTCTGATACACCATTCAAAGAGAAAGCAAATCCTGAAAACAAATTCAATTTTGTAATTGTTCCTGAAACAGTTCTGCTGATGGGTGGGACCCAGAAACCACTACAACCCTGACAGGTGATAAGGGCAGTTTCACTTGCACGCACTCCTTTCACTTTAAATACTCAAAACACACTGGTAGAAAATCCAAAAGTGGGCACCCAGCAGGTCATCAATTTCGAAAAACAGCACAGCACAGTCAGTGAAGACAGATATGACCATGAACGAAACGCAAGTGGGTCTTACGTCTCCACTGCCTTCCGCCAGCCTTCCCGGCAAAGGTATTAAATGAAGTTGTAAGAAATTGCTGATTTTATTGAATCCCCCTGGAGTTAAGACTTTGCAAACAATTTTGTATTGGTGAATAGATAAAGTCCTCTTCATATTTAGAAATGTTGTCTTCAGTGTCTCTCTCCGGCCTCCTACTTCCTCCCTCCTCTGCAGATGATATTCCTTATTATTGACGCTGGACATTCAGCAGCCACCGAATGGAGGCTGGCCCAGGCTGCCAACTTACCTCCTGAGATGAAGGCAAGGACCCCTCACAGGTGACACAGTATTTAAGATGAGCTGGATTCCCGGTGCCACAGGTGTGGCAGACCACTTTCTCCTGGAATAAGGAACAAGAAACACATGTTTCTCTGAGCCAACAACCATGCAAAGAAATCATCAAGCAGTCTTTTCAATCAGCCAGCCATGGACCTTATTTAACACCCAGACCCTGAAACTGGATTGGTTTAGGAATGATTACAACATAGTGTCAGACAAATGAAAATTGTTCTAAAAGAATCTACCACCACCACACCCTCACCCAGGCAAAGAAACAAAACCCAAAACAAACAAACTGAAAACAGGTATTCATTTGGCCTCTGGAAGGCAAATAAAAAAAGTTTGCACTGATTTTTACTTTTTTTCTCCCCCAGTGGACAACATGATGGTAGGTTCTCCATCTCATGGCTTGAATAATAAACAGAAAAGCCCAGGACTAGCAAAAGCTTACCTATGCATTTACAAGTCATCTTGTAAACAGCCTATAAGACTTCATGTTAATGACTTTAGGTTTGCTCTGTAGTTTCTCACTCAGAAATGCAAACATGAAAAGACTGTCTTAGAAAATAAATGGTTAAGTGCAACTTTTCAAGTTAGGAAACTGAGGATAAGTAGCAATGCAGAGAGGAAGGAAGGAAGGAGGGAGGGAGGAAGGAAAGATGGACGGGAGGGAGGAAGGAAGGATGGGAGAGAGGGAGGGAGGGAGGAAGAGAAGCAGGAAGAAATATTAAAATAGTCCAACTACAGTCCAGCTATTAGAGCTTTGGTAACACCTGTTCAATTGCTGGACCCTCCTACACTATCAGGATACTACCCCCTTCACTTATCAATGACCAGTGACATTCAAATGTTTCTTTTTATTCCAGTGCCTACGTTTCCCAGGTGTCCTAAAACTGACACCATGTGTTCTGAAGCTGTAGAGGCAACAACAACCATCAGGAGAAAGTCCCAGGGTTGTAGTTCAAAGCCACTAGGTAAGCTATGAAGTTCTTGGCTTTTCCCAGGCTGGTTAATTTCACTCCCGTAGAAGACTCCAAGTTCTTGCAACTCAAAGAACTCCTAACGTGCAAACAACTGACTGACTGCTATTCAAAACGGCAGAGGATCACAGACTCTTTCTCAGGGTATCCTGACACTCCCTGGTTCGGCATTCTTCAAAGTTGCTTAGTCTCTATAGCATAATCTGCAACTGCCAGAGCTTTTCTCTGAGATTCGGGGCTGTGGTCCTCCTGGAGATTCAGTAAAGATCTGGCCACACTCAGATACACATTGAGAAGTGAATCAAATTTCCTAGCCCTGTGTTAAAAAAAATACCGAGATCAAATGAAAATAATAAAGCTGTTTGCTGCAGGAAATATTCCGGAAAGACTGTAAACCAGTAAGTCTCCTTCCTTATCCAGTCCAACAGCTTTCCTCAGGATCCTCATACTGGCAAGTCCCACAATCGAAAATTAGTACATTCCAACATTGTTAAGGGTTCTGTGTGTGGGTGTCTGCACATGCACACGCACACTTGTTTGCACGCATGTGTAGTGAAAACATCTAAAACTACTCTCAACAAATTTCCAGTACACAAAGATGGGTATGTTAGCTTGTATGTAGAAATCATTTCACTATGTACATGTATATTAAAACATCACCGTAAATACATAAAACTTTTATTTATTTATTTATTTTGAGAAAGAGAGTGAGTAGGGGTGTGGGCAGGGGGAGAGAGCAAACCTTAAGCAGCTACACACCCAGCACACAGCCTGACGTGGGGTTCAATCTCAACAACCCTGAGATCATGATCTGAGCGGAAGTCAGGAGTCAGATCAACTGAGCCACCCAGTGGCTAAAATTTTTATTTAAATATATTATTAAAATTTTATTTAAATATTTAAAATTTGTATTTAAATAAACTTTTTTTAAAACTAGCATGTCATAACTTTGCCTGATCCAAACTAATTCGGTCCTATCCCAATCGTGCCTTGCAAAACTCCCTTTTAAATTTTCTTAACTTATAAACTTCATTTTTTTAGGGCAGTTTTAGGTTTATATCAAAACTGAGCAGAAATTATAGGGAGAAAAATGAATAGATAAATAAATAAGTAAATAAATAAATAAATTTTAAAAAAGAGGGGGCACCTGGGTGGCTCAGTCATAAGCATCTGCCCTTGGCTCAGGTCATGATCCTGGAGACCTGGGATCGAGCCCCGCCTCTGGCTCCCCCTTTGGCGGGAAGCCTGCTTCTCCCTCTCGCACTCCCCCTGCTTGTGTTCCCTCTATGGCTGTGTTTCTCTCTGTCAGTGAATTAATATTTTGAAGAAAAAAAAAAGAAATTACGGGGAGTTCCCATATATTTACTCCCTGTCCCCACACAAACACAACTGCTGATTTCCCACACCGGGACGGTGCCCTCAGCACAACCAGTGAACTCACACGGACCACATTTTTATCACCCAAAGTCCATAATTAACCTTAGGGTTCACCCTTTGTGAAACTCTCTTTTAAAAAAATCACCTAAGCACAGCATTAAAATCCTATAAACAACCTTCCCTACCTTATCTCTTCTGAGATACTATTAAGACAAAGTGCCGTCTACTGGTTCAGGTCCAGTAAACATGGCCTTCTTGGCCAACAGGGCTTTGTAACGGTTTGGTTGGTGACTTTTTGACACCATGTCATGGCTCACTTCCTCGGAGAGCAGTGACCATGTCCCACAGACAGAAACGATTTTACATCATAATCATCACACTCAAAGATGTCCATAGGGATGACTTGGGATTGAGGCCCTATCAGACTACTTTAAAGAGGACGTTAAACGTTGGTGATGAGGACCGTTTTTTTTTTTTTAAAGTCATTACCCTTAGGTGCCTGAGTGGCTCAGTCTGTTAAGTATCTACCTTTGCTCAGTTTGTGATCCCAGGGTCCTGGGGCTGAGCCCCGGGTCTGGCTCCCTGCTAACCGGGGAATCTGCTTCTCCCTCTGTCCCCACCCCTCGTGCTCAATCTCTCTCAAATAAATTTTTAAAAATTTTCTTTAAAAAGTCAATACCCTCGGGGCGCCTGGGTGGCTCAGTTGGTTAAGCGACTGCCTTCGGCTCAGGTCATGATCCTGGAGCCCCGGAACTGAGTCCCACATTGGGTTCCCTGCTCGGTGGGAAGCCTGCTTCTCCCTCTCTCACTCCCCCTGCTTGTGTTCCCTCTCTGGCTGGGTTTCTCTCTGTCAAATAAATAAAATCTTAAAAAAAAATTAAAAAGTCAATACCCTCATGTGCTGCCTCACCCATAGTGTTTGCAATGTGTCTAACTGAATGGTTCTGAGCAATTAGGCAGACCCAACGTAGCTATCAGGGTAACAGTTTTCCTTACAAAGTAGTTGGGAGATGAGAACAATTTTCTAATCTCCCAAATGATAATCTGACAAAACGAAGTGAAGAAAAATGTAGTAGGTCATTGTGTGAGAGGAAGGGGTCTCAGAAGGAGGTAATTGCCCCAGTCACATGAATCATCAGATCTTTTTCAGTAATGACTTCAGGAGGATCCCAGCCTTAAGCCTCTCAGATTCTAGGGATCCAAGAGGACTGGAGACCTGGGGATATACTATGTGTGCTAGTTAGAGCCCAAATGAAATTGATGATCTCTTGGTAAAGGAGAATTCATGTGTTCTAGTGAAATGGGAAATGCTCAAATTAATTTTGAGCTTTAGAAAATGGGCAGTTGGATACATTTGCTTAAAAGCCAAAATAGGGGCACCTGGGTAGCTCAGTTGGTTGGGCGACTGCCTTTGGCTCAGGTCATGGTCCCGGAGACCTGGGATGGAGTCCCACATCGGGCTCCCTGCTCGGCGGGAAGCCTGCTTCTCCCTCTCTCACTCCCCCTGCTTGTGTTCCCTCTCTGGCTGTGTTTCTCTCTGTCAAATAAATAAAATCTTTTAAAAAAACAAAACAAAACAAAACGAAACTTGGGACACCTGGGTGGCTCAGTCCGTTGAATATGCAGCTCTTGGTTTCAGTTCAGGTCATGATCTTGGGGTGGTGAGACTAAGCCCTGCCTTGGGCTTCTTACTGTGCAGGGAGTCTGCTAGAGATTCTCTCTCTCTCGTTCCCTCTCCCTATGCTCCTCCCCTCCACTTACACGTGCTCTCTCTCAAATAAATAATAAATCTCTTAAAAATATAAAGCCCGAAACAAAACCAAATCTAAATGTATGAATATAAATGCATGATGCATGTTCTGTGCCTCCAGAAAAACACAAAGAAATGATATTCACTGTCATCAGTTATTTCGGAAGGATAGAAATAAGGGTAGGTGGGGAAATTACGCACTTCTTTGTATATCTTTAGACTATTTTACTTGTTGCAAAAAATTAAAGAATTTTTGAAAGTGCAAAATCCTCTCTTCTTCTGAAATACAGGCACCTGGGCCAGAGTCTAAAAGGAGAAACTTCTGCTACAATAGCTTTCCATCCCGGCAGCAAAAAATACATATAGCTGATAGAGCAAAATTCCTCAGCATTGACGACTTTTAAACCAACAGAAGATAAGTCTGCACCAGTGGACTGTGGGCAGGAGGAGGACGATGGTGCTTTGTGCACTCCGTGAGACGGAGACCAACACAAAAACAGCAAGGGACGTCTTCGGCAGGCCCTGCTAGTGCCTTGGAGAAGGTAAAGCTATTGGTTTCTGTGAACAACAGGTATTCCCACTGAGCTCGGAGGTGGCTCCCTGGGTGAGAATGTTATCTAAAAATCTACCGCCCTTGTAAGATGCGGGGAAGCCACTGGGATAGTCTCAGCCCAGGGTTTCCAAACAGGTGTCCTTCTGTAGTAGAAGCAGCCATATTGTTTGGTCATAAAAATCAGGCGTTAGCATGTCCCTTCAACATTAGATGTCATGCTGATAAAAGTCTCTCAAAAAATCAAGTCGGATTAAATCCTACCTCTGCTTTCAAGCCTGCAGGATGCACCGGGAGAAATCAGAGCTGCTAAGTGTGGTAGGGAGGGTGCCATCCTGCACAACCCACAGCACCTCCAGCATCTCTGCTGCTCAGCAAAACCAAACTGCTTACAAACTTTCCAGTCTCTCTACATTTTCCTGGAACACCCTTTCCCCACCGACCTCCTACATACATACATGAGCAACTTCTCCTTGTCCCATCTCTTTCCCATCCGGCAAATGCTCACGCCTCCCACAATACCCATCAGATAACACCCCTTCTTCACAGCTACCCTTGGCCCCAGGTCCTGACAAGAGTCAGTGAGTTCTTCCTGTGTGCCCCCAGCCGCCTACCTGCCGCCTCTGCTGCAAGCGTGGGCAGGCACAGGGGCAGTGGGTTGTGGGATCAGAGTGCAGGGAAGGCAGGGTGGAGAGGCTTAGAGAGTGGTTCTGGAAGCAGCATGTCGGGGAAAAGTCACATCAAAGATGTCTTTGGAAAGCCCTCAGCACGTGAGAGTTCACACTTGAGATATAAGTCCGAGCCCAGAGAAACAGGGCGGATCTGAAGGAGGGCTCATGGCTGCACCATCAGCAAGGATGCCAGCAACCTTGGACTAGGCCCGAGGGCCCGTGAGTCCTGGAGGCCCGGCCTAGAGACCACTCCTCCCTCGATCTTTCCCCTTCCCTCCATCGTCCCCATCCAAGTGCTACGGAAGTGAGTATCCAGAGGCCGCCCCTCGGGCTCACAGCACTTCCGGCTCCATCCATCCAACAAAAAGATTAGTAGATTTTCATTTACCTGGCCCCAGCCCAGCCAGTTCCTCAAACTCTCATTTCTGAAGGCTTGAATTGCTTGGAATACTAAAACACCTTTCAGAGTGAAGGGGAGCTTGGAGACGGAAGAGAAGTGGGTGTCCCCTTTCTCTCATAAACTCCAATACAGCTGGCCCATATGAAAGGCCATGATGTCATTTTAGGAGTCCTACAGTTCCAAGTCGTACATTAAATCCCTTATTACTAAAAACATTTGCTTTTTTATGTCTCATATTCCCTTTATTAAATCTATTTTATCCTTTAGTGACATTTCCTTGAGAAATGAGTGGGACTGTAGAGTGAAAAATGGACAAAAGGTACAGTTGTACATTTAATGATTCTACCAAAAATATTTTCATGGTACGACACTGTCTAGCAAAGTTTTGTTGAATATATATGATGATGATACTTAAATTTTTCTTTCATTTTTCATCCATGTTACCAGCTACAATCATTCTTTTCTACATAGCAGAGCTCCAGAAATAAAGCAAATAAAAGCATAAAGCAACTTTAAGGACAAGATTAAAAGTTCTTAATTACAATATTAATCGTACTGTTGATGTTTAAATATTTAAGTAAAAAACTGTCTAAGTTATTGTAAGCATTTTGCATCCCAAATCCATGTTCAGGGAACACATTTCTATGTGTCTTTCTTAACAATTATGGTTCCTATTGGCAGGTAAAACTCTTGGGCACCATGCCTTCCTAAAAATTAGAGTGGATTTTGTTCCACAGATGCTAGTTTATCAGTGGGTCACCAACTTCATCAGCTGAAAACACTTAATGGCTTACATATCACTTTCTATATATTTTATTCATGTTTTTACAGAATCACACTTCCTTACCTTCACGCGGAGGCTGGCCTGCGGCTGCAGCTGTAGGGTAAGAGAGGCCTCGCACACCACACAGATGGGAGTGTTCATGGGCACCATGTTTCCACACTCTGCACATAAGCCCATCTGCACAAAGAAAGAGGTCTGTGTTAGGATGCAAAAACTAAAAGTATAAGCAAGATCTTCGAGTATAAAATTTAATTTGCTTTTAGGGCACCCGGGTGGCTCAGTTAGTTAAGCATCTGCCTTCAGCTCAGGTCCTGATCTCAGAGTCCTGGGAATGATTCTGGAATGAGGCTCCCTGCTGAGCCAGGAGTCCGCTTTTCTCTTTCCCTCTGCCCCTCCCCCTGCTCGCGCTCTCTCCCTCCCTCTCTCAAATAAATAAATCTTTTTTCTAAAAAAAGATTTAATTTGCTTTTGTAAAAAAAAATCTTTAAAAATAATTACCTTTATTCTTATTTTTGTGTATTGTAAGAACATGTTTATTGTGTAAAACAGAAGTATAGAAAAAAAGAAAAAGGTATCCTACAGCACAATGGAGTGAGGAAACCCACAAATCCTCTCTCCAAAAAGCAATTATAAAGTTGGTTAAAACGGTCATTTCAGCTTCCAAAAACCATTCCAGATTCTGCAAGTCACCAAAGGCACACAGCAAGCTGGAACGCGGTGAACTGCGGTACAAACACTCAGCCTTGAGGCCGCCCCTACCCTCCTGTAGCTCTGTCACCGTGAGAGCTTTGCCGGGGCAGGACAGGCTGTGGAAACCAACAGCGTGGCAGCTGCAGCTGGGCAGGGAGCACTGCATTTGGAGCATTGTCAGGCTGATGATCTTAACGGCAAGCCAACAGGGAGGGCCAGTGGTTCGAGAAGCCTGAAATCATTGTCCTGTTTGAGGCAACTGGCCAGGGATTTCACAGAAAGTTCCAGGAGGCAAATCAAATACAGGGGGCGTGATAAGCTCCCCACATACCTATAGTTGACTGGAAGATATGCACATTTACAGCATAAACCAGAGTGGGCATAAGCCACTCACACATCTCTGGCTGATGGAGGCGACACATGGAGAAGCAAGGGAGTTCAGGAGAAAGTGAAAGCAGACTTGAAAATAGCCTGAAGCTTGAATGCTTGACCCAGCCCATACACAGATCAGTCAGCAGAGTGGAAGCCTTACTGGACCGAGGTAGTTGAGTATAACTTCCGGTCAATCTTCAGTTGAGCACTAAGCTATGCAGACCCAGGGTGACCCCAGGCTTAAAAATAAAAACAAGAGGGCGCCTGGGTGGCTCAGTTGCTGAGCGTCTGCCTTCGGCTCAGGTCATGATCCCAGGGTGCTGGGATCGAGCCCTGCGTCAGGCTCCCTACTTGGCGGGAAGCCTGCGTCTCCCTCTCCCACTCCCCTTGCTGGTATTCCTGCTCTTGCTGTGTGTCTCTCTCTGTCAAATAAATTTTTTAAAAAATGAAAAGAATAAAAAAATAAAAATAAAAGCAAGAACAAAAAAACCTGATACCAGTAGCCACGCATTTCAGGGGAGACAAACATGAGGAAAAAAATTAATCCCAGGAAAGAACAATAAAAACAGCAGAAAAAAAGAGAAAAACAACACTAGGAGAGAAAGTCAGAATCTAGAGTTGTTACAATATATCATCCAAAATGTTCAGAATTAAAGAAAAAATTATGAGGCACACAAAAAATAAGAAAGTGTGACCTATACTCGGGGAGAAAAAAAAAAACAGTTGACAGATACAGTATCCCCAGATGTTGGATTTACAAAGATTTCAAAACAGCTATTATAAAAAATGTTCAAAGAACTCAAGGAAACCATGTTTAAAAGATAAAGTATGATAGCAATAATCCAAATAATAGGGACTCTCAAAAAAGACATAGAAATTGGGGCACCTGGATGGCTCAGTTGGTTAAGCAACTGCCTTCGGCTCAGGTCATGATCCCGGAGACCTGGGATCGAGCCCCACATCCTGCTCAGTGGGAAGCCCGCTTCTCCCGCTCTTACTCCCTCTGCCTGTGTTCCCTCTCTAGCTGTGTTTCTCTCTGTCAAATAAATAAATAAATAAAATCTTAAAAAAAAAAAAGACATAGAAATTATTTTTTTTAAAAGAACCATATCAAAACGTGGAGTTTATTGTTGTTTTTAAAGATTTTATATATTTTTTGACAGAGAGAGAGAGAGCACAAGCCCAAAAGGGGGAGTAGCAGGCAGAGGGAGAATCATAATAAATAAATAAAATCTTTGAAAATCTGTTTTCAGGCAAGTAAAGGATAACTTTGACACTGCACCAACGAATGAATATAAGCAGGGAAAATCCAAACTGTTGGGACCTGTTTATATTTTATTTGCTGTAATATCTTCTTTATGAAATTCAAAATATGTTATAGTAAATTAACTTCTACAGCAATCTTGAGCAATACATTGGAATAAATTGTAAAAAAAGATATCTACTTAGATTCTCACCCTTTGTTTGAAGATATAACTCAATTCTAGAACTCTAGGCTTAAACTCACTGAATTAGTGGCTTTTTCTTAGTAACTATCTTTTTAAAGATGGTTATCTTTCCATCAACATTATAGATCCTTTTATTTCATTTTGTAAACCTTACTCCAAAAACTCCCCAAGCTTCAAGTGCACAAAAGATAACACATTTTGGTGAAGATTTTGATTTTTAGTAAGCTGAGTATCTTTTCTAACTATAAACTCATTAGTAGGCTGATACTAATCATTATCTATACTTAACAGCCAAAAATTTTTAGTTGATCAATCTACAGCATATCAACAGCATCTTTGGACAAAATGAGGTATCCTAAGGATACACAGACTTGTAATTAGTACTTCTCTCCATTTATTTCTAGAATAGAAATATCACTGTATCCAGGTTTTAAAGTGAAGATCATGTAAGTAGGAAATATATATTTATCTATGCACATATCACTGAAACAATAAGATTCCAGTATCCTTCTGAGCCTGTGCTTCTGTAAGGCCACCAAAAGAAATGGCATCGCAAAGAAGGTTTTCCATTCTTGAATGGAAACTAAGGCAACTTTCAGGGTTTCCATTCTTAAATAAGAGATTGGACAATATGAGATTAATCTGCCAGTAATTTTTTCAACAAGTATTTATGCTTGTGGATCATGAATGCAAGGTATTATGCTACTGCTGCTACTAAAGATCAGATAAACCAATGAAAGGAGTTTTTAAAGATTCTACTACTCACCTGAGCTCCTTCTGGGGGTGGGAGACGGCAGCCAAATATGGGTGGGACAGGAGAGCCACATTCTTGACAGAAGCGAGCAAAGGGGTCAGAGGGGCGGGGGGCCAGGCAGTGGGCACACCTACAACAAAATAGCTTCCTGACTGGCCATGTTCTGGTGGGTTCACTTTAAGAAGTCAGACGAAAATCTCCAAGTGTTCAAACATTTTAGAAAAACAAAAACAAAGAGCAGACCACTCCAAAGGCTATGGAACAAGGTCAAGACAGGGGATGCTTCTCCAGTCACTCTGTTACAAAGTGGCCTTCCGCCCGGACCCACTGGTGCCCTTCACCTGGCCTGGCTTATCTTACTTCCTGAGAGTGGCAGAAGTTTATCAGCAGCCTTGATCCCAATTCTGAATCATCCTATCACATTGGATTTGGCATGTGCAAGGGTGAGACCCGAGAATTCCAGTAAAGTCTACATTAACTGCAATTTTCTGACTTCCCTCCTGACGTCTGAGCTCAGTCGAAGAGAACGGTCTTGTGTGGCACACTAGAGGACTTCTTGACCAAAAAATATACACAAATGGCCAAGAAAAACCTCTCAACATCACTTGTCATTTGGAATGCAAATCAAATCCCCAATGAAATTCCATTTTATATCTATTAGGATGACTATTAGGAAAACAGAAAATAACAAGTATTGGTGGAGAAAGTGACACCCTTGTGCATTTCTGGTGGAAGGTAAAACGACACAGCTGTTGTGGGAAACAGTTTGGCAGTTCCTCAAAAACAAATTGTAGTGTATACATAATGGAATATTTTTCATCTTTAATATGGAGTGAAATTCTGATACACACTACAACACGAGAACTTTGAAAATATTATGCTAAGTGAAATAAGTCAAACACAAAAGGACAAATATCATCTCATTCTACTTATATGAGGTACCTAGAATAGGCAAATTCATAGAAACAGAAAGTAGAACGGAGGTTACCAGAGGCTGCAAGGATTAGGTAAAGGAGTTATTGTTTCATGGGAACTGAGTTCCGTTTGGAACGACAAAAAAGTTCTGGAAACAGATGTCTGGTGATGGTGCGCAACATTGTGAATATACTTAATGCTAGACCACTGTACACTTAAAAATTGTTAAAATGGCAGATTTTATTTATGTATATTTTACCACAATAAAAGTATAAAGGGCCTCAAAAATTGATCATGTCAGCTAAAAGTAATAATGTAATAATGTATATGTATAATATGCATAAACATAATAATGTATTATGGGGATCATAATATTTGTAGACATGAAATGAGTGACCACAAAAGCACTAAGGCTACTGCTACTCAGAGCCTGGAAGTATATGACCATAAGGTTCTCATGCTATAAACAAAGTGGCATAATCCTACCAAAGGATAGGCTGTGATGAGTTAAAATATGCATTAGAAACCCTAAAGCAACCACTAAAAACAAAGTTGGAGCTAATAAGCTAACAAAGCATACAAAATAAAATGGAATCAGGAAACATACCCAACTGATCCAACAGATGGCAGGAAAAAAAAGAAAAGGCAACAAAGAACAGATAAGATGAACAGAAAACAAATAGCATGATGGCTGATTTAAATTCAAACACATCAATAATCAGAATATACTCTTACACCGCAATTAAAATGTAGAAATTGTCAGGTTTTTTTAAAAAGCAAGACTGAACTAGATGTTGCTTTAAAAAAACTTAAAGAAAAACAAGTAGGTTAAAAGTAAAAGGATGGGGGCGCCTGGGTGGCTCAGTTGTTGAGCGTCTGCCTTTGGCTCAGGTCATGATCCCAGAGACCCAGGATCGAGTCTCGCATCAGGCTCCCTGCTCGGCGGGAAGCCTGCTTCTCCCTCTCTCACTCCCCCTGCTTGTGTTCCCTCTCTCACTGTGTTTCTCTCTGTCAAATAAATAAATAAATAAATAAAACTTTGAAAAAAAAAAAAGAGTAAAAGGATGAAAAAAGTTAGACTAAGCAGGCCCTAATCAGAAGAAAACAGGAGTGGTTATGTTAGTATCAGATAGAATAGATTTTTTTTTTCCAGACAAAAATATATTTCTGAGCAAAGGATATCACCAAGGTTAAAGAAGGTTATTTCATCATGATAAAGGAGTCAACTCAGCAAGAGGACATAAGAATCCAAAAGGTTTATACACAATAATAGAACTTAAAGGTACATGAAGTAAAATCTGATAGAAAGCAAGGATAAGTAGGCAAATTCATAATTATATTCATAGATTTCTCAATCACTGATTAAGTAACAGAGTTAAACAATACCACCAACCAACTTAACCTAACTGACACTTACAGAATACTCATCGTAGCAAAATGCACATTCTTTTCACGTGTACATGGAACATTCACCAATCAAATCATACAATATACGTTCTCTGATCAAAAAAGGAATTTGAAATAAATACCAAAGGACATAAGGAAAATCCCCAAATATTTGAAAATGTAATTAAGTACTTTCAAATAACCCATGGGTCAAAAAAGAAACAACAAGGACAGTTAATTCCTTGACATGAAAACACAACAGGGGCACCTAGCTCAGTCAGTAGAGAGTGCAGCTCTTGATCTCAGGGTCGTGAGTTCAAGCCCCACATGGGGCATGGAGTCTACTTAAAAAAAATTAAAAATAAAAATGAAATGAAATGAGAACACAACATACCAACATTAGGGGCTAACACAGTACTCAGGGGGAAATGCAGAGTTCTAAATGCCTATATTAGAAAGAAGAAAGGCTTCAAATGAATGACTTCATCTTCCATATTAAAGAAATTAGACAAAGAAGAACAGGGGCTTCTGGATGGTGCAGTTGGTTGAGCAAAATACCTCTTGGTTTCAGCTCAGGTCCTGATCTCAGGGTCAGGAGGTCGAGCCCCATGTCCGGCTCCACACTCAGTGTGGGGTCTGCCTCAGATTCTCTCTCCCTCTGCCCCTGCTCCTGCTCTTTTTCTAACAAATAAATAAATCTTTAAAAAAAGAAGTAGAAGAGCAAATGAAACTAAAGGTTCACTAAAAAAGAAATGGATAAACCTAAACAGACTCATATTTATTAAACAAAATAAAATTTTTATGAATTTATTTATTTGACAGAGAAACACAGAGAGAGAGGGAACACAAGCAGAGGAAGTGAGAGAGGGAGAAGCAGGCTGCCCGACGAGCAGGGAGCCCGATGCGGAGCTTGATCCTGGGACTCTGGGATCATGACGTGAACCGAAGGCAGATGCCCAACAACTGAGCCACCCAAGTGCCCCTATTAAACAAATTCAATATGTAGTTTAAAATCTTCCTTAAAACTCTGGACCCCAGTGCCTTCATTAGTGTACTCTACTAAACAACTAAGGAAGAAATAATACCAATTTTATACATACTCAGAAAATTAAAGAAGAGAGGATAATTCCCCACTCATTTTGTGACCCCAGAATTACCCAGATACTAAAATCAGACGAAGACATTATAAGATGTGGAAACTACAGACCTCATGCACATATACACAAAAGCTCTTCACATTTTAGCAAATGAAAGTAAACATTACATAAAACATAATACTTCAAGTGAGACTTAGCTCTGAAATGCATGGTTGATTTAAAACTTAAACATCCGGGCTCCTGGGTGGCTCAGTTGGTTGAATGTCTGCCTTCAACTCAGATCATGATTGCAGAATCCTGGGATCTAGCCCAGCATTGGGCTCCCTGCTCAGTGGGGAGCCTGCTTCTCCCTCTACCTCTGCCTACTGCTCTAAGCATTTGGTGCTCCCTCTCTTTCTCTCTCTCTGTCAAATAAATAAAATCTTAAAAAAGAAAAAAAACTTGAAAATCAGGGGTGCCTGGGTGGCTCAGTCAATTAAGCAACTGCCTTTGATTCAGGTCATGATCCCAGCGTTCTGGATCGAGTCCCACATCAGGCTCCATGCTTAGCAGGGAGTCTGCTTCTCCCTCTTCCTCTGCCCCTCCTGTAGCTCATGTTGTCTCTCTCTCACCCTCTATCTCAGATAAATACAAGACCAGTGCTCTAACACCTGAGCTATGGAGACAACCGCTATCTCAGATAAATAAATAAAATATAAAGAAAAAGAAAAAAGAAAAAAACCTCTCGGCAAGCTAGTAATAGAAAATTTCCTCAACCTGAAAGGTCAACAAAAAAAAAATCTATAGTCAATATCATATTTAATTTTAGAAATGGAATGTTTTCTCCTAGGTTCAGAAATAAGGCAAGAATGTCCACTCTCATCACTTCTATCCTAAATTTACTGGAAGTTCTGGCCAAGACAACAAGTCAAGAAAAAAAAGAAAGTAAGAAAAGGGATCTGTATATATGTTCCAGCTGCAGAGAACAGACTGTTTGTGGCTTGCAGAGCTCCTTAGGGGAGGGAAGAATATATGAATAGGGAATGTTGCCACCCAGGTGGCTTTAGGGTTCTGAGGAGTAGAGAAGGATGGCACTGGGAAGGCCCAGACGGATCTGATTTGCATTAGAGTTCCCTGTAGATAAATGGATCCCCTAACTACTATTCCCCAGGATGTAATGGCTGAATTAATATGTAATCAACTAAACTGTGACTAAGGCAGGGGCACTCCCCACCCAACACCATTTCTTACCCTCTAACCCTACCTGATCTTTAACAAAGCATTAATAATTCTAAGGATAATTTCTATTTTATTGTGCTTTTTTGTAACTTTTAAATAAATCAGTTTATACTGGAAGGAGAAAGAAGGAAGGAAGGAAGAGAGGGAGAGAGGGAGGGAGGGAGGGAGGAAGGAAGGAAGGAAGGAAGGAAGGAAGGAAGGAAGGAAGGAAGGAAGAAAAGCAGGTAGGTAGGTGGGGAGGGAGAGAGGGAGGAAGGATCCATATAGAAAATGAAGAAGTAAAACAACTGCCTTTATTTGCAGGTGAGGGGCACCTGGCTGCTACAGTCAGAGGAGCATACAACTTCTTGATCTCAGGATTGGGAGTTTGAGCCCCATGTTGGGTGTAGAGATAAATAAACTTAAAAAAAATTCAAAAATATTCACAGGGGTCCTGACCACCAATATAGATAATTCTATGGACTCTACCAAAAAAACTAAAGGAATAAGTGAGTTGAATAAGGTTCCAGGATATAAGGACACTACACAAAAATCCATTTTATATCCCAGCAATAAAAAATCAGAAATTTACATTTTAAAAGCAATACCACTTTTGACAGCATCCAAAACTACAAAATACTTAGAAATCAATTTGACAAAAGATATGTAAAACCTGAGCACTGAAAACTACACAACATTGCTGGAAGAAATTAAGGAAGACCTAAAGAAACGATGAGATACCCCATTTTCCTGGACACTAAAGACTCAAAATTGTTAATAACATCAATCTGGGGACACCGGGGTGGCTCAGTGGGTTAAAGCCTCTGCCTTCGGCTCAGGTCATGGTCTCAGGGTCCTGGGATTGAGGCCCGAATAGGGCACTCTGCTCAGCAGGGAGCCTGCTTCCTCCTCTCTCTCTGCCTGCCTCTCTGCCTACTTGTGATCTCTCTCTATCAAATAAATAAATAAAATCTTTAAAAAAATAACATCAATCTGTCTTAAATTAAAATATCAATTAAATGCAATCCAAATCAAAACTCTAGCAGACATTTTGTAGATGTCAAGAAGCTGATTTTAAAACTTACTTGAAAATGCAAAGTACCCAGAAGAGCCAAACTATTTTTGTAAAAGAAGAACAGAGTTGGAGAATTTATAATACTTAGTTTCAAGACTTATTATAAAGGCATGGTAATCAAGCAGCATGGTTTAAATAAATATAGACAAACATCAGTGGATCAGAATAGAGTCCAGAAACAAATCCACAAAATCCCAAAAGTAATCAATCAAGAAAGGACAATCTTTTCAACAAATGGTGCTGGAATAAGCTTACACCATAATTAAATATGGATCATAAACCTAAATATAAGAGATAAAACTTCTAGAAGAAAATATAGAAGAAAATCTTGTGAGTGAGATATGTCTTGAGTTTGGGAAGGACTTCTTAAATATGTCAAAATAAACATTAAGTATAAAAGAAAAATAAATACATTGCATTTCATCAAAATAAAAACTTCAGCTCTTCAAAAAAAACTTTCTTAAGCAAATAATAAGCCAAAATTGGGAGAAAATATTTGCAAAACATTTATTAACAAAAGAGAACATGTGCAACTCTATAATTAGGAGATATAGTACTATTTTTAAAAAGGGCAAAGTATTTGAACAGGCACTTTACCAAAAAAGGAATATGGGTGGCAGATAAACACTTTTAAAGATGCTCAAAATCATTACCCATTAGGGAAATGCAAATAAATCCACAAGCACCATCTCAAACATTATGGCCAAACATAAAAATTAAAGCATTGGTGAGGACGTAGAGAAAATGGGATTCTCAAATGCAGCTGCTGGGAAGGTAAAATGGTGCACCTCCTTTGGAAAAGAGTTTGGCAGTTTCTTCAAAAGTTAAATGTACACCTATCATAGGATGGAGACATTTCACTCCAGGTATGTATTTAAGGGAAATGAAACTATATGTGCATATCTTGACTTGTACACAAATGTTCTTAGCTTTATCTGTAACAGCCCCAAACTGGAAACAACCCAGATGTCCATCAACAGACAGATTGTGATGTATCCATACAATGGGATACTCTTCAACAATAAAAAGAAATGAACATTTGCTACGGGCAGCAACGTGGGCGAATCTCAAAATAACTAGGAAAATGAAAGAAGCCTGGCAAAAAAAACCACATACTGAATTATTCCATTTACGTATGGAATCTAGTGTAAACGAAGCTACAGTGGCAAGAAGTAGATCAACAGTAGCCTTGGGATAGGGAGGAATTTCAAAAGGGAATAGTGTGAGAAACTTCTGGAGATAAGGGATTTGTTCATTTTCTTGATTATAGTGAAAAAGTTTCAAGGTTATATGCATGTCAATGGCACTTTTTTTGCAAAATGAATTAATTTTTAAAAATTGAGTACAGTTGACACACAATGTTACATTAGTTTCAGTCATATAACATAGTGATTAGATTTCTTTGTATGTTATGCTCACCAGGAATATAGTTACCATCTGTCACCATACAATGTTATTACCACTGACTATATTCCCTATGCTTTTATTCCTGTAACTTATTCAGTCCATAACTGGAAGTCTGTATCTCCCACTCCTCTTCCCCCATTTTGCCCATCCCTCCGACCCACTCCCCTCCAGCAACCATCAGTTTGTTCTCTGTATTTGTAAGTCTGAGTCTTCTGTTTATTCATTTGTCTCGTTTTCCAGATTCCACATATGAGTGAAATCATATGGCATTTGTCTTTCTCGGTTTGATTTATTTCACTCAGCATTAATACCCTCTAGGTCTATCCACGTGGTCATGAATGCCATGAGCTCATCCTTTTTATGGCTGTGTAATATTCCACTGTATGAATATATCACATCTTCTGTATTCATGAACCTACTGGTGAACACCTAGGTTGCTTCCATGTCTTAGCCCTTTTACGTAATGATATGATCTATGTGAGGGTCAAATGTACTTTTTAAATAAGTATAGTTTTATTGTATACTTTTAAAATTCATAAAACCTTAATGAAAGATAGTTGGGTGAGCAAACACCATGCTTAATAAATCTCATCCTTAAATTTTCTTGACAGTGTCTCGTAGGATTTAAGAAATAGTAAAGAAATGTGATACTTACTTGAGGAAGTCCGTCTCTCTTTGAATTCTCATGATCTCTGTGCTTGTCAAACTCTTCTGGCCAGTTATGTGTGCAAAACTAGGGAACTATGGTTAAGCATACACATAAAATCATGGTTAAAAGCTCTGGTATAGTAAATTTGCATTAAAAATTTATTTTAATATGTTGTCTTATCACATCCAGCACTCATCTTTTAAGAACCATGATGGGAGAGTCAGAGGTAATGATTACCCCAGGACCCAACATTAAAAAAAATTAAGGTGCTATCACAATTAGACATGTATATTCCATTAGAAACAAAAGTCTACAAGAGATCTGAATCCCATCATCAGAGTTTAGAATTTAAAAACTTAAGTTGCCCTCCATTTTCCTCAAAGATTATATCCCTAGGAAACTCAAAAATTCACCTAAAAGAATCTATGCAGCAAAAACATTTAACTCATTTTGGTATATTTTTATTTGAGCATTCACTTTGTACCAGGCACTGTGTTTGACACAGGGAGGGGGACAAAGATAAACATTACACGGTCCCTACCCTTTAGGAGCTGAACTGGTGTACACACAAAATACTGAAACACTGAGGGTTCAGTGTCATAATGCATTTGTGTTGGGTCCCATGGGATCCTAGAGGAGGAAATAATCACATTCACTTGTTCCACGGGAGAAAGGTTTTCTGGGGTGCTAACACCTGAGCTGGGCCTGGGAGAGTAAAAAAAGGGTTGTCAAACGGACACAAGACAATGGGAATCCCAAGCAGAGGAAACCTATTTACAAGGGCACAGTGGTAGGACAGTGCTTGCCCTATCCTGGGACTCAGGGGTGTGTCATGATTTAGAAGTCTGAGTAGCTGGAAAAGGAACATGGAAGGGAGGAGCTCTCACTTAGCTCTCACCTGCTAAAATGGTATCATGTAGTCATTATCTCCTTAACATTTCACAATGATCCTATGAGGTGGGTAACGTTATTCTCATGGGGCGCCTGTGTGGCTCAGTCATTAAGTGTATGCCTTTGGCTCAGGTCATGATCCCAGGGTCTTGGGATCCACCAGCCCCCTGTTTAGCTCCCTGCTCAGCAGGAGGTCTGCTTCTCTCTCTCTCTCTCTCTTTCCCGCTTGTGTTCCCTCTCTGCTGGGCCTCTCTCTGTCAAAGAAATAAATAAAATTTTTAAAAAATAGATATTTTCCTATAAGTTTCTTTTGATATAATTTTGAACTTAAAGAAAAGTTGCAAGAAGAGCACAAATAACTCCTTCATACTCAGCTTGACCAGTTTTCATGTTGACCTTTGCTCAGGGCACCTTCCCTCTCTCTCTCTCTGTCCCTGAACCAGGTGAGAATGACAGGCACTTACGTTGCCCTTCTACCCCTACATACTTCACTGTGCATGGCCTGAGAACAATGATGCTGCCTTAACCCACAATGCAATTATCAAAGCCAGAAATGTAATGGCTACCCAATACTCTTCCCTAATCCCTGGATCTTTATTCAAATGTCATTGTTCTTACCAATGATGTCCTTCACACTGAATATTTTTTTCATGGCCTAGGATCCAGTCCAGTGTCATGCTATGCATTTAGTTATCGAGGCTCTTTTGTCTCCTTTAATCTGGAATTGTTCCTCAGTCTGTCTGTATCTTTCATGATCTTGACATTTTTGAAGAGTAATGGGTCATTTAATTTATAGAATCTCCTTCAACTTGTCTTTTTTTAAAGATTTTATTTATTTATTTGAGAGAGAGAGAGATCACAAGTAGGCAGAGAGGCAGGCAGAGAGAGAGGAGGAAACAGGCTCCCCACTGAGCAGAGACCTGATGCGGGCCTCGATCCCAGGACTCTGAGATCATGACCTGAGCCAAAGGCATACACTTAATGAGCCAAAGGCAGAGGCTTAACCTACTGAGCCACCCAGGCGCCCTCCTTCAATTTGGTTTTGTCTGATGTTTCGTCGTGATTGGATTCAGGTATGCATTTTGGCATAGACATGAGAGAAATGATATTGTGTCCATCTCAGTGCCTCCTATCCCAACAGGCACATATAATCCCCATTTTTGTTTTCTTTGGCTTTGAAGACATGCCTAGCAAGAAGTTGCTGTGGTCAAGGTCAAAGAGGTCACTGCCTACATTCTCAGTTAGGATTTTAATGGGTTCCTATCTCACATTTAGGTCTTCTTCTTCTTCTTTTTCTCCTTCTCCCACCCCCTCCTCCTCCTTCTTCTTCTAAAGACTTTTATTTATTTATTTGAGAGAGAGAGAGAAAGAGCACAATGGGGGGAGCAGCAGGCAGAGGGAGAAGCAGGCTCCCCATTGAGCAGGGAGTCTGATGAGGCACTTGATCCCAGGACCCTGCGATCATGACCTGAGCCTAAGGCAAATGCTTAACTGACTGAACCACCCAGGTGTCCCTCAGATTTAGGTCTTTAATCCATTTTGAGTTTATCTTTGTATAAGGTGTAAGAAAATGGTCCAGTTTATTCTTTTGTATGTGGCTGTCCAATTTTCTCCATTTTTTGAAGAGACTGCCTTTTTTCCATTGGATATTTTTTCCTGCTTTGTCAAAAATGAGTTGAGCATAAAGTTCAGGGTCAATTTCTGAGCTCTCTATTCTGTTCCATTGATCTATGTGTCTGTTTTTAATGCCAGTACCATACTGTCTTGACGGTTACAGCTTTGTAATACAGCTTGGAGTCCGGAGGTAAGAGGCCACCAGCTTTTGTTTTCTTTTTCAACATTCTTTTGGCTATTTGGGGTCTTTTCTGATTCCAGACAAATTTTAGGATTATCTCTTTCAGCTCTGTGGAAAAACATTGATGGTATTTTGATAGGAATTGCACTGGATACGTAGATAGTTCCAGGTAGCAAAGACATTTTAACAATATTTGTTCTTGGATGGAGGTGGGTGAGAGGATGGGGTAGCCAAGTGGCGGGCATTCTGATGTGCAATGAAGTGCGGAAGTCATACTTCTTTTATACTTGATGATAATTGGGAGCAGCCTTGGGATCACAGGTTCATAAGAAGCAGCTGTTCTGGATGAACAGTGTGATCCACTCCACTCAGGGGTCAGAATGGGAGGCAGAGAGCAAGGGCTCCTGGGGTCCCCTTAGATGCCAAAAGTCTAAACTGGATTTCATAAACACTGAAAAATCAGAGTGCTAGAATAGTAGGAGACTACTATAAGAGAATCTTTGTGTTATAGAGCAATTAAATATTGACATGGCTTTTCTTTAGGTTGTAAATCACCTCCGTCTTGTCAAATCCAATGGGCAGGTCCCTGTCCTTGTATGATTTGAACCTTGGTAACATATGAGATAGAGATGTCCACTTCACCTTGAAACTCTTTCTTCTTTTGGCTTCTATGGTACGACTTGTATTTTCCCCCTTTGGCTTTCTTCCTACTTCTCAAGCTTTTCCTCTAGTCAACCTCTAAGTCAAAGATTTTGTCTTGTGCCATCTACTCTTCATCTTCTCTACACTGTCAGCAAATAATCTCATTCAGACCCAAGCTTTAACACCGTCTACATATTGAGTATTTCTAAATATATATCCGTGGCCCTGAACTCTTGCCTGAATTTGAACTTGCACATCCAGTGGTCTAATTAAGACCTCCATCTAGGGGCGCCTGGGTGGCTCAGTTGGTTAGGTGACTGCCTTCGGCTCAGGTCATGATCCCGGAGACCCGGGATCAAGCCCCACATCGGGCTCCCTGCTCGGCGGGAAGCCTGCTTCTCCCTCTCTCACTCCCCCTGCTTGTGTTCCCTCTCTGGCTGTGTTTCTCTCTGTTAAATAAATAAAATCTTTAAATTAAAAAAAAAAAAAAAGACCTCCATCTAGATGTGTAATGAGTCCTTTCATACCTGCTCCTCCCCGATCTTCCCCATCTCAGTATAGATGCCCAGGCCAGAACCCAGAGTCAACTTTGGCTCTTCTCTGTCTCTTATCCCATCCATCAGATCCTTCAGCCAAACCTGATGGCTCTTCTTCCAAAACACAGCTGGATTCCCATGCTTCTTAACATCACCACTTCTACAAGCTTGGTCCAAGCCACCATCACCTCTCCCCTGGAGCAAACACCTTCTAAAAGTTACTCCCCTCTTATCCATCTATAACTTAATCTCCATATTTTTAATGCAAATGATACAAATTTTTTTTTTAATTTTTTTAATGTAAATGATATCCTACCTTACCTTCCAAATAGATTCCCTTTACAATGAAAAGAAAATCCAAACTCCTAGCTGTAGGCATCAAGATCCTAGCTTCTGTGATTCTCAACTATGCCTGTCTACTAGAATTACTTGTGGGTGAATTATATTTATTTTTTTTAAGATTTATTTATTTATTTATTTGAGAAAGAGACAGAGATTGTACATGAGCTGGGGGGAGGGAGAGAGGGAGAGGGAGAAGCAAGCTTCTCTCTGAGCAGGGAGCCCAATGCGGGCCTCAACCCCAGGACCCTGGGATCATGACCTGAGTCAAAGGCAGACACTTACACAACTGAGCCACTCAGGCGCCCACTATTTTAAATTTTTCGGTTGATGACTTCCATGTTTATTATCTGCATGCCACCACCCCCAGTAAAATGTAAGCTCCAGAGTACAGGGACTTTCTTGTAGACACAGTAGTCCCAGCACTGAAATAGTGCCTGGCACGTGGTGAAAAGGCTAGGGGACACCTGCCTTAAGAGTATTTCATGGTAGGTACGCCTGGATGGCTCAGTGGGTTAAAGCCTCTGCTTGGGCTCAGGTCGTGATCTCAAAGTCCTGAGATCAAGGCCCGTGTCGGGCTCTCCGCTCAGTGGGGAGCCTGCTTCCTCCTCTCTCTGCCTGCCTCTGGCTGCTTGTGAGCTCTCTCTCTGTCAAATAAATAAATAAAATCTTTAAAAAAATAAAAGAGAGTATTTCATGGAAGATTATAGGAAGTACTTAGTACCATGAAGATCTTCTTTAGAAGTTACCTGAGACTGGCGGTTGGGTAGTCTAGAACCTGATTCTTCATGGTGAGGTGGGATTTCCCGCGGACTCTCTGAGAAACGAAGATCTTTCCATGTTTTGGAGTCAGTTCTTTCACCTCTCTCAAGGTCTACAATTATTTAAAAAAAAAAATCCCATTCTGTGAACATCTGTAACATATATATTGAATCATGTAAACATGTCTTCATAGGTGGACAACTTTTCAGGGACCACTGTCATCACATTTTTAACTAGACGGAGCAACTACATAAAGAAGCCTGCACTCTATGAACTAGCATTGGGAAAGAAAAAATTAGCCTGGACTGAGAAAAGAAAAAACTGTCCTACTACATTTTATAACATTCCACATCAGGCTGAGAAAGTAGATAAATCCAATGACAAGGTAAGCAGGAAACATTATTTCTCTGAAGGACACACTAGAGTTGTAAAATGTCACCACAGTCCTATCCCTCCGTCTCTAAGTGGTTATTGTTTCTTAAAGAAAACTTGTTCTCTAAAACCAGAGATTATCAGAAACTTTGCTAGTTAAAATCTTCTTTTTAAGATTTTATTTATTTATTTGAGAGAGAGAGTGAAAGAGGTCAGAGGGAGAAGCAGACACCCCGTGGAGCTGGGAGTCTGATGTGGGACTCGATCCCAGGATTCTGGGGTCATGACCTGAGCCGAAGGCAGTTGTTCAACCACCTGAGCCACCCAGGCGCCCTGCTGGTTAAGAGCCAAGGTGCCCACCAACAGATGAATGGATAAAGAAAATGTGGTACATATATACAATGAAATACTATGCCTCCATCAGAAAGGATGAATATCCAACTTTTGTAGCAACATGGACTGGATTGGAAGAGATTATGCTGAGTGAAATAAGCCAAGAAGAGAAAGTCAAGTATCACATGGTTTCACTTACTTGCGGTGCATGAGGGGTAACCTGGAGGACAGTGGGAGAAGGAAAGGAAATGGGAAGTAGGATAATCCAGGGAGAGAAACAAAACAACAGAGACTCTGGACACAGAAACAAACTGAGGGACTTGGAGGGAAGGGGTGGAGGGATGGGAGAGCCTGGTGGTGGGTACTGGGGACACCTAAAGCGTGGAGCACTGGGTGTGGGGAATGCGGAATGAATCTTGGAACACTGGAAAAAAAATGTAAGTAACAATAAAAAAAAAAAGAAAATTATAAATCAATCTGTTTATGTTTCAGTTGTTAAATATAACTCTTGATAATATTAAAAGTCTATACCACAATGATAGGTATATGAAAATGTATAACTTCTCTAATGGATCATTCCATAAAGTATGTTAAAAGAAGAAAAAAAAATCTTATCAGAAAGAATGAACCATCTGTCTCTTGCCTGGAGGATGTAAGTCACTCTGACACAGAGCAGCAGTTTCAATCTCTAACCTTGGTGCAGGGTATCAGAGTATGCTCTGTGACCACAACAGTCCACATTTGTTTTTGTAGTTTAGAAGGTGAGCAAAACCCTGGTTCCCTTTGCAATCCATACCTGATGCTGCCAGTTCACATGCAACCCTGCTTTGCTTCGAGTCTGTCAAAACTCAGCTCTCACTTCAATTTCACCTGGACTTTACCTGTTCCCCAAGCCCTATAACCTTGTCTTTTCCTTTGCTGTCACACCCCACGGTTCTTCTGCAGTGTGGTCTCCCTCATTGCAACAAGTCAACAAATCTCACTTTGTTGGACCCCTTGATGATCCCTCTTGGTCTTAAGCTGTTAGCGAGGATAGCACTAAGATTATAACCTACTTTACTATTTCAGTGTTTCTTATTCCAACCCTTCTGCAGTCAAGAACATGAGCAGTGAACCCATTTGGTGGTTTCGAATATTAAACCTTATCTTCACCCTTCCATGTCATACCTGCAGACTTTCTAAAGTTATGATTCCAATCCTGCTTGTTTTCAGCATTCTTATATTTCTTCCATAGTTTTGATCCAACAAATCCATTTTTCAATTCCTAGGAAGGAAGAGATTGCATGTCAATCACCTGATTACACCCATTAGCAATGTGAAAACGAAAAGTTGCCAGGTAGAGGCAATGTCATAGCATGCCCTTCTTACCTGAAAGGGTTTACAGTAGTTTATAGCACCAAAACCCATAAGATACTTTGGAATAAACCTAACCAAAGAGGTGAAGGATCTGTACTCGAGGAACAACAGAACACTCATGAAGAAATTGAAGAAGACACAAAGATGGAAGAGCATTCCATGCTCATGGATCGGAAGAATAAACATTGTTAAAATGTCTATACTGCCCAGAGAAATCGATACTTTCAATGCCATCCCGATCAAAATTCCACCAACATTTTTCAAAGTGCTGGAACAAACAATCCTAAAATTTATATGGAATCAGAAAAGACCCTGAAGTGTTAAGGAAATGTTGAAGAAGAAATCTAAAAGCATCACGTTACCTGATTTCAAGCTTTATTACAAAGCTATGATCATCAAGACAGCATGATACTGGCACAAAAATAGACATAGACCAACGGAACAGGGAGTCTAGATATGGACCCTCAACTCTATGGTCAAATAATCTTTGACAAAGCAGGAAAAAATATCCAGTGGAAAAAAAGTCTCTTTAATAAGTGGTGCTGGGAAAATTGGACAGCTACATATAGAAGGATGAAATTCGACCATTCTCTTACATGATACACAAAGATAAACTCGAAATGGATGAAAGACCTCCATGTGAGGCAGGAATCTATCAAAATACTAGAGGAGAACATAGGCAGTAACCTCTTTGACATCGGCCACGCAACTTCTTTCAAGACACGTCTCCAAAGGCAAAGGAAACAAAAGCAAAAATGAACTTTTGGGACTTCACCAAAATAAAAAGCTTCTGCACAGCAAAGAAAACAGTCAACAAAACAAAGAGGCAACCCACAGAATGGGAGAAGATATTCGCAAATGACACTACAGACAAAGGGATGGTATCCAAGATCTATAAAGACCTACTCAAACTCAACCAAAAACAAGATGACCACATCAAAAAAAAAAAAGGTCAGAAGACACGAACAGACATTTCTCCATAGAAGACGTTCAAATGGCTAACAGACACATGAAAAAATGTTCGTCAACATTGGCCATCAGGGAAATTCAAATCAAAACCACACTGAGATACCACCTTACACCAGTCAGAATGGCCAAAATTAACAGGACAGGAAACAACAAGTGTTGGGGAGGCTGTGGAGAAAGGGGAACCCTCTTACACTGTTGGTGGGAATGCAAGTTGGTGCAGCCACTTTGGAAAACAGTGTGGAGATTCCTTAAAAAGTTAAAAACAGGGCGCCTGGGTGGCTCTGCCTCTGCCTTTGCCTTCAGCTCAGGTCACGGTCTGAGGGTCCTGGGATCGAGTCCCAGAGAGCCTGATTTCCCCTCTTTCTCTGCCTGCCTCTCTGCCTATTTGTGACCTCTCTGTCAAATAAATACATAAAAATCTTTTTTTAAAAAGTTAAAAATAGGGTGCCTGGGTGGCTCTGCCTCTGGCTTCGGCTCAGGTCATGATCCCAGGGTCCTGGGAGCGAAGCCCGCATTGGGCTCTCTGCTCAGCAGGGAGCCTCCTTCCTCCTCTCTCTGCCTGCCTCTTTGCCTACCTGTGATCTCTCTCTGTCAAATAAATAAATAAAATATTTTTTTAAAGTTAAAAATAGAGCTACCCTATGACCCTGAAATTGCACTACTAGGTATTTACCCCAAAGATACAGATGTAGTGAAAAGGGCGGCCATATTTACCCCAATGTTCATCACAGCAATGGCCACAATCGCCAAACTGTGGAAAGAGCCAAGGTGCCCTTCAACAGATGAATGGATAAAGAAGATGTGGTGCATATATACAATGGAATACTACGCCTCCATCAGAAAGGATGAATATCCAACTTTTGTAGCAACATGGATGGGACTGGAGGAGATTATGCTGAGTGAAATAAGCCAAGCAGAGAAAGTCAAATATCACATGGTTTCACTTACTTGTGGAGCATAAGGAGTAACATGGAGGACAGTAGGAGAAGGAAAGGAAATGTGAACTGGGGTAAATCAGAGAGGGAGATGAAACATTAGACTCTGAGAAACAAACTGAGAGACTTGGAGGGAGGGGGATGGGGGATAGGAGAGCCTGGTGGTGGGTACTGAGGGCACATATTGCATGGAGCACTGGGTGTGGTGCATAAACATTGAATCTTGGAACATTGAAAAAATAAAATAAATTATTATTAAAAAAATTAAACTGATGTGTAGTTAAGTGGAAAGCAATCTTATTTGGGAAAAAAAAAAAGGGCTTTATAGCAGTTTTTACAAAATGACCTCTGTTTCACCTTACTCTGAAAACACAGGGCTTTGTATTCAGGCTGCTTGGCTGGGAGCGTGCCTGGTTGATGGGCTCCACCGGTCAAGCAGCCAAGGCCAGCAGCAGGGATATAAAGGCAGGATGTTACAATCATTGGAGACTGGGAATAACAAAGGGACCACCAGATCCAGCAGGCAAATAAAGGTTGGTGGTCAGACCAAAATACGACTTAACTATACTACCTGCCCATGCACGGTACTTACATTCCTTTCCATGGACTGTCTTCCCCCTGGACTCAGTCCCTTACCACTGATTCAAGCCTCAGCATCTACTGATACAAATAGGCTCGGCTACTGCTGGATACCCCTGCCCATGACAGATCCCTGCCCTGATCACACTTGAGCCCCACACTATGCCTGCACCCACTGCTCTGGTCCCTCTCTGGGCTCTGGTTCATCCTTGGTCTGAAGGGATCCCCTCCCAAACTTCTGGTCAACCCCATCAAGATCTCCATGACTGAGACTTTTTGGTTGATTGCCTTGCCATGAGCTAGCTCATCCTCTGGCCCTAAAATCTATCTCACTGGTGCCCAAAGCCCAGGGACTGAAGTTTCAAACACCCCTGTAGATAAGTCTGGTTCATCCTCCAGAGAGGCAAGGCTTTGAGATTTTGGGGCATGAAGATATCAACATAATTGACAGCTATGGTCACAGAGGGTTTCTACTAAACTGATCAACAAATATACACTCACTGCCCTCTCCAGCCCTCCTCTGTGCAAGGCAATGAGTATGGCAGACATGCTCTCTGGCACCTTGGGACTTACCCTGCATGGGGAAGGTAAACGACAAAGTGACCACATATCGAAAGCACTATATAAGAGAAGGCTTAGATGCTAGGGGAGCAGTGATAGAATACAGCATACACAGTGTAGTTTGGCTGGAGTAAAATACAGGGGAGTCACAAAACATGAAAGAATAACTGAAGACAGAAACTGATCACTTTCTTCAATAGCTGAGTGGGAATCACTGAAGACAACGGAGCATGGGCCATGATGCTGGGGAGAAATTTCTAATGTGCAGGATAGAACACATGCAGGATGGACTGATCGAACAGGTGGGAAATCACTTTGCAATGGTGGCTACTGACCTCAATTATAAGAACCTATGAGCACAGATGATGAAATGAATGAGAAGATGGGATCACTGAGAAAGAAGGAACCAAGAATGTGGTGACTATCTGAAAGTGTTACATTTACTTGCCTGCTTGGAAGAATCTTTGAGAACATTTTCAACATGGTTTTCTGAAGAGACTGTATTTGGTGGTTCATAGTCCACCTGGAATACCTTTGTTACAATGCCACTCTGTCTGCAGTCCCTGAAAATTATTCAAAATAGAAAAAGTGTCATACGAAGCTTCAAAGAAAAGCTGGCTATCTTGAATAACCACACTGCCAGCCACACCAATTGATGAAGAACCAGGCCACTACCACCTTTAACCACCCACCCCTCCCTCCCAAAACTCCTTGGTTGGTTTCCATAAATTACCATTTGGGCCCTTGTTTGTTTATTTTGCTCTTTCCAAGCTTGAAATTCCTGCTCTTCTCTTTTAAATTAACCAATAAAGAGTGAGACCAAGAGACCCTAGGCCCCCACCGACAAACCCAACAAAAGCAGGACCCCAGGCCCACACACACTCTTGCTGACTCTACTGGTGACCTTACTGTGTGGCCCCAGGTATGCTACGTAATTTCCAAGACCTGTAAGTAATAAACCTTGTCTCTGAGAGTTTCCTGATGGTTCCTGCTGAGGATGTCTCACAACCAAGATAAGAACCACAAGGGCCAATCCAGCCACAACACTGGTTACTGAAGGGCTGAGGCCAGCACATGATAGTCTTCACATGGACATGTTTTCATTCTCTTGAATAGATATACAGGAGTGAAATTGCTGGGTCAAGTGGTGTCTCTAACTTTTTAGAAACTGCGTAAACTGTGGTCATTCCATTTTACATTCCCACCAGCATTATCTGAAGGTTCCGGTTTCTCCACATACTCATCAACATTTGATGTCGTCAGCCTTTTTGATCACCTGCACTCTTGATTATGTTCTCTGTAGGCATTTGCTTGTGCTGTGTCCCTACAGTAGTGGGATATAGATTTGGTTGTTGTAACACAGAATCAAAACAATAGTGGCCTAAACTAGAGAGAATCAACAGGGTATAATCAGCCCAGACCTGACACAGAGATGCTATGGTGATGGGGGCATGGTGTCAAGTTTCTACCTTGTTGCTCCATCTCTAGGACCCTGAACTTGTCTTCATAACCCAACATGGCTGACCACATCCACATTCTAGCTAGCAGGAAGCAGGGCCCACCTCTTCCTTTTAAGGACACAATCTAGAAGTTGCACATACCACTTTTACATGCAACTCACTGGCCACACCTGGTGATATGGCTCTTGCCAGTTGCAAGGACTTTGGGGAAATATCTTTCTTCCAGGAAACCATGTGTCTGGCTAAAAATCATTGGTTCTGTTATTCTAGAAGAAGGGACACACAGATACTGAGGGACAGCCAACAGCCTCCAATGATCATCATGACCATGAATCAAATTTAACATTTTTAACTCTCATACCCACTAATTTGTTTTGAAAGCTCACAGCTGGAACTTAGGTGATTCTGTGTGAATTCTCTTCTGCCCAGGCACTTAATTCTTTTTCCATTTCCTTTCTCTTCTTTCTTTTGTGTTCCTTATCTGCTTTGCTCTTACTGATTTTCATATTGATCTTTGATACATTTCATGTTTCATTAGCCTTTCTTCTGCAATTTCTCAGATCTCTTACTTGCAAGTTTTTAAATGTTTCTTTAAAATTTTGAAGCTTTAAGTAAATAAGTGTCCCAAAATGCTTTAAATTCTTTGATTAAGAAAATATTTATAAATGCATAAACATCAATTCCAAAACAGTTGAGCAATAAGGAAGTTTCAAGCTACATTTCTAGGAGAAAAAAATGATCAGAAATAAACAATTCATCTCAATTGCCACTATCTATCAGTGCATAGCACTATTTACACTGTATGTTCACTGGCTGGAGTGATTTATGAGTGGCTAAACTTTGGGTAAGCATGCATTTTGCTTTCCTTTGTTTTGTTCAGTTTTATAATTACAGAAATCCGGATGCAGATACAGATGATCTTTTAGAGGAACTGCTTACTTAACTTGTTCACCTCAACATGCATCTCACCTAAATATTCATCTTTGGTCCCAGGTCTGTCATCCAAGATACAATTGTCCTCCTTGCTAGCACACTTCCCAGACATCCAGGGATCCTTCAAATCTGGGATAATCATGGGACTCCATGCAATGTGTACTTTTAGCCCCACTATCACACTGAGCCAAAGCCTGACTCCCATCCACATCTACTCCTGGAAGGTACAGGTTGTCTTCCCCACTACAGCTGGCCCCTTTCATGGGACCCAGCCAGGGCTCTCATCCATGGACTTCATTCCCTCCATGAGGAGGGAGCTAGCTACAACTGCCTGCTCAGTACATGGATTTCCTGATTGTGAGATCAAAAAGAGGTTTAAGTTTGGGGTTGGAGCTAGAAATCATACGCAGCCCAAATTTAATTTAAATACACAGAAATTTCTGCTGGGATTGAAATCAGAGGCCTTAAATATGTACCTTTAGGAATAGTACTATAAGGTGCATTCAACTTAAAAAAAAAAGTTATCTGTAGCTCTATTCCCACAGAGAGTACTAACCTCTCAATAAAAGAGCAGAATTACTTGGATAGTTGCAAGAGTTCAGAAGCTGGATCTATAAGTTCTGCAACTTGTCCAGGCCAGGTTTTCTCAATGTACTGAGAACGACTGGAATTTTAGGCTACACGATACTTTCTCACGGAAGCTGTCCTGTGCATGAGATGTCTGTAGCAACATCCTTGACCTCCATCCAGCAGATGCCACTGGAACACTCCCACTTCCAGATGTGACAATGAAAAGTGTTTCCAGACATGAACAAACGTCCCCTTTGGAGCAAAATTATGCCCAACTGAGAACTTCTGGTCCAGGAACATGAAGGCGTTAAGTAGAACCCACTTGCTTACACAGGCCTTGGTTTTTCAAATACGAAGCGTGCCCTTTGAGTTGGGTCACATGACAGCAACCTGTTAGTCCCTTTGTTAAGAATCTGAATAATAGCAAACAACAATAATAACAGCTACTACCTGTGCAGGGTCAAGTGTAGCCTACGTGTATTACCTCTGATCGTCACAATGGCTGCCAACGAAGCTTTAGTAACCTCGTTTAATGAATGAGACAGCTGAGAATCTAAACTTATTCAAGTTAGTAAGCTCCTCTTATTCAAAGAGGAGCAAAAGAACTGGGCTTAGAGTCCAGATCTGAAGGCCAACAAATGCCATTCTCCGCCCCACACTCCAAACTACCCCTCTCAAAGCAGTGCTCTTCTTGCCTTTGCTGCTGCTTACAGAAATGACATGTGGATCTTTCTTCCACACATTATATACTGCATGGGGCTACAGACGGATGACCGTGAGACGCCCTGGTAACCTGCCAATCCGTTAACTTTATTAACCATTGTTACAAAACTAGGAAGTCCCCCATGAAAGAAAATTATTGTTCTCAGGGGACTATGACTCCTCCAACTACCTACCTTGGGTTCAAGACAACTTTTACCTCAGCCCAGCTCAATTTATCTTGACCACCATATAAAATAATTGACAAAGAAGGGAGAACCACATAAGTTCATTGTCAAAATGCTATAAAATGATGATATCAGAAAGGCAGCTTTTAAAGAAACAAGACATATGTCAGAAAGTTTACAAACCCTGGACTGGACCATCAATATGGACCATCAAAACCCAATACCTAGGGTGCCTGGGTGGCTCGGTCAGTTAAGCATCTGACTCTTAATCTCAGCTCAAGTCTTGACCTCAGGGTTGTGGGTTCAAGCCTCACACGGGGCTCCATGCTGGGCTTGGAGCCTACTTAAACAAAACAAGATAAAACAAAACAACCCCAACACCCACTCCTGCTTGCTGAAGTGTTCCCAAGTTTCCTGCCCCTCCTGTTCATCTGTGTTCTTTACTGACCATGCTCTGATGTGAAAAGTCATGTACATATATTTGAACCCATGAAAGCACACATATGACACTGTCTTTATTCCTTTCCTTTCATTCTAGAATATCATACTTTAATAAAAATATATTTCAAAAAAGTGGTATTGGTCAAATCTCTCTAAATAGAAAAATCTCTTTTTCCCCATTAATGTGTCAGCTGCCATCCTTGGTTGTATATTGGAATCATCAGGAGACTTTAAAAATACTGATGCCTGGGTCCCACCCCAAGACACTGATATTTAGTTGGTCTGGAGTGTATGACACGGGCGTGGAGATTCTGCAAAGCTTCCTGGGCGATTCTGAAAGGAACCTGTGGTAGACTGTTACAATCACAGTCCCTGAGACATTATGCCTTTTTATCTATCTGCACACCCTAGCGCCCTTCTGCCCTTGAAGAATCCCCTCACACATTGACTTTGGGGGTTGCTATGTGACTTGCTTTGGCCAGTGAAACATTAGGAAATATGACACAGGGCGCCTAAGTGGCTCAGTCGGTTAATGTCTGTCTTTGGCTCAGGTCATGATCCCAGCATCCTGGGACCGAGCCCCACATCGGGCTCTCTGCTCAGCAGGAAGCCTGCTTCTCCCTCTCCCATTCCCCCTGCTTGTATTTCCTCTCTTGCTGCCTCTTTCTCTCTCTCAAATAAATAAATAAAATCTTTTTTTAAAAAAAGAAAGAAAAAAGAGGAAGAGACACTAGAGCTTTCCCTCCTTTAAAAAAAAAAATGACACAAGCAGAGACTAGAAAAACATCTGCATATCTGGGCTTGCCCTTTCTCTTACAGCTTTTGGAACTAAATGAAAAAACTCAGGTGACCCGGCTGGAAAGAAACCCAAGTCTCAGCCAACCGCCAGCACAACCACCAGAAATGTAACTCGACCTTTCTTAGACTCGCCAGCTCAAGGTGAGCCAAAAAAAAAAAAAAGACTGCAGCCCAGTCGGGGACCTCAGGAAAGACTAGGAGAACAAATGCCCAGCCGAATGCACACCAAAATGCTGACCCACAGAATAACAAGCAAATAAATGATTGTCCAAACTTTTAAGACACTGTCAGGGTGCTTGGTTTATAGAGCAATGGCTAACAGATTGAGCAGCCAAAGTTGAGAAGCACTGGTTACATGATAATTTTGGAGACTCTTTATTATTTATGTTTGTTTATCACAAAAGCAAAGCTGACTGTTACATTTTGGAAGCTACAAAAATTATCAACACAAACAATGCAAACCATGACTGAATCACCAGAGACAATGAAATGCTAAAGTTGGGCTTGTTTGTTCTTTTGCTTTCAAATGGCTTAATCATGAGACGCAAACTAAAATCAGAGAGAGAGACAAACCATAAGAGACTGAATCATTAAGGAGGGCAAGTGATGTAATGAGCACTGGGTGTTATATAGGACTGATGCATCACTGACCACTACCTCCGAAACTAATCATATGTTACACGTTAATTAAATTTAAGTTGAAAAAAATTTTTATAAGGGAAAGCTTACAATAGATACGAATTACATGTCAGTACCTTTTGTAAACTGAGCTGGGACAGAAAGAGACTGGGGGGCTGCCCCTCAAGCTGACCCCTTTGAAACAAAGACATCCACAATGTCCCTGGCCATCTGGCTCAGGGAAAGGGGAGACGGCTGCCTCCAGGCAACAAGCACTCTTTGCTCATCACTCATTCACTCCTGGCTGCCTCTGGTAGTACCCTCCTTCAGTTCTGTCCTGACACATTTTAAAAAAAAATTTTTTTTAATGTATTTAAGAGAGAGGGAGAGCACAATCAGGGGGAGTGGCAGGCAGAGAGACCAAGGAGAAGGCCCCGGGGCAAGCAAGGAGCCCAACACAAAGCCCCATCCCGGGTCCCTGGGATCAGGACCTGAGCCGAAGGCAGATGCTTAATGGACTGAGCCACCCAGGTACCCCTGTTGCAACACGTTTTTTTTTTTTTAAGATTATATTTATTTGACAGAGAGAAACACAGCCAGAGAGGGAACACAAGCAGGGGGAGTGAGAGAGGGAGAAGCAGGCTTCCCGCCGAGCAGGGAGCCCGATGTGGGGCTCGACCCCGGGTCCCCGGGATCATGACCTGAGCCGAAGGCAGTCGCTCAACCAACTGAACCACCCAGGTGCCCCACAACACATTTTTAAACAATGTCAAAATGCTATAGTGCATTCAAATCATTCAAAACTTCATGACCATAATTTTTCTTCTTAACATATTAGTGGCCTTTGATTGCTAACCTCCTCATTTCAAAGCTGTTTCTCCTCATTAAGAAATGAATTACCCTAAGTACCTAGAAAAAGGCTTGAATGAAGCAGTATAACTTCCATAGAGAAAATTTATTGCACTTAAATACACTTGTCACAAATGTTTAAGGGCACAAATCTTTCTGTCTTCAAGACTCAAAAACATTTTTGCATAAATGTTTTCCCTGAAAAAAAAAAAAAATGTTTTCCCTGAGCTGAGCATACCTGAACTGCTGGGAGTGCTTTTAGAACGGACACTAGATGGGTACAGAGCAAGACGGTGAGAGGCATGAAGAGTGACCTGATTTTAGACTCTTTTCAAAGCTGCGTTAATGCCTACAAATTTTATAGTTAATAATTATTACTTCATCTTATTGCTACCTGCAAATTATAAAAGGGCCTGCCTTGCAACATTAGGCACCACAGGATCTGTTAATTTTTCATAACTGAGATGACTGTTTTGACAGAAGTGGCTTGACAAGTGAAAAAAGGCAATTTTTTCCAATCTTTCATAAAGAAGAATAATATGCAGGAGGGTTTTTGTTTCACTTTTATTTTTCTTTTTGAAAACTTTCAAAGGCCAAAGCTGTCACCTGTATAGAACTAGTAATTCTCCTCAAAAGCCATGCACTAGCTCAGCCACGAGTGGCAGCCTGGACAGCCGCTTTTTTTTTTTTTTTTTACTAAGTACCTGCTCAAAGCCAGGTTTTGATTAGGGCTTAAAAGTGTTCCAAAAATGCAGCTCAACCTGTCTTGCTGTGCGGAAATATTCCCCTCTCACAGACACAGGCGGCCAAAACACCTGAGTTTTCTTCTCCACAACACACGGTTTCCAAATTAAGTGGTGTCTCTATATTTGAAAACTCTATGGTGACTGACTGAACATAATTTTAAAAAAATAATTTTAAAAAAAGAAGAGTCTCTGAGAACTGGAAAAAGTCACTGATAAAGAAAGAAACGATGGGTGCCTGGGTGGCTCAGTCAATTGGGCGAATGCCTTTGGCTTAGGTCATGATCCCAGAGTCCTGGGATCGAGACCCACATTGGGCTCCTGGCTCAGCAGGGAGTCTGCCTGTTTCTCCCTCTGACCTTCCCCCTCTCATGCTCTCTCTCTCTCTCATTTTCTCTCTCAAATAAATAAATAAAATCTTTTAAAAAAGAAAAAAGAAAGAAAGAAAGGACAAAGAAATGAATAAAGGAGCTAATGTGTAACAAATTAAAATGACCGTAGTCACAAAGGCCGATTAAGTTGACACAAAAGACAACAGAGAACCGTAGTGGTGGTAGTAGGCCCTTAGGAATAAAAGCACCATCCCCTAAAAACAGTATTTTCTTCACAGCCAGACTTCAAAGGCCCCGAACACTGAGAAGACTCTTCCGTCCCCAAATCCCAATGTTGAATTCAAAAGAAAAACAGTCTCTATATACATAAGACCTCATCAAGTTGTACTCTCATGATTTGTGCATTTTACCGAATACCTTGCTATAAGACAAACAAAACCCCAAAGTTATAGATATATGTTGAAATTAAAATAATTTTGCCTTTAGTGCCCTTCTTCTACTGTACTTGTCCTCACAGGAAGAAATAAATAAAATCAAAACATAATGTCATATTACCAATCATTTTCACCTCCATGCTCTTAACTTACTTAGAGACTGCAATAGCCTTAACTTGTATTTTTCCATCAGGAAGGGTAATAGGCTTCGTATACTTAAATGTATTATTTTCACCATAACCAATTTTCTTTAGAAATTCAGGTTTGCTGCCATCCAGGGTATAGTAGATGTTGACATCGGGGGTATCTGAAAAACCCAGAACAGGGTAACTGTAATTAACACTAAAGCAGCACTGTTTCTGAATAATGTTCATGGGTCAGTTAATTAATGAGATTTTATATATATCATAGGAATGAATAACAATAGCTAGCGATAAGTGAGTTCTTTCTCTGTGCCAGGCACTGTGCCTTATATGAATTAGCTCCCCACATGTGTACAACTCTATGTGACAGGCTCCATTTTAAACCCACTTTATAGAGGAGGCAACTGAGTCCCAGAGAGGTTAAGGAGGTTGTTTGATAACAGGAGAGTTGTGTTTTCACTTTGGCTGTGGATCAGAGCCATGCTGTTGAGCCACTCTGCCGCTGCGCCTCTCCAATAGGGTACTGATGCAAGAAGAGCAGGGCTCAGTTTTAAGAGTACAACACCTATTTAGGAAGCAGAAGCTAAAATTTTTTATTTTTTGAGCACTGCTTCAGAAATGCTGTTTTGGGTGCTTGGGTGTCTCCGTTGGTTAAGCCTCCAACTCTTGATCTTGGTTTAGGTCTTGATCTCAGGGTCATGAATTGAGCTTACTTAAAAAAATGCTTTTTAGGGGCGCCTGGGTGGCTCAGTCGGTTGGGCGACTGCCTTCGGCTCAGGTCATGATCCCAGAGACCCGGGATCGAGCCCCACATCGGGCTCCCTGCTGGGCAGGAAGCCTGCTTCTCCCTCTCTCACTCCCCCTGCTTGTGTTCCCTCTCTGGCTGTGTTTCTGTCAAATAAATAATATCTTTGAAAAAAAATGCTTTTTAAAAAGAAATGTTTTTATTACATTTTATTTAGACTTGGTAAATGATTCCCATACTTCGTGGAAAAAATTAAAAGGAAGTAAACTCATACAGTTCAAAGTTCAGAAGGTCAGAAAAGTTTGCTAAAAGAGGAGATCTTAAAAGTTCCCATCACAAGAAAAAAGCTAACTGTTGGTGATAGACGGCAACTACATTGATTATGGGGATGACTTTGTAATACATATAAATATCAAGTCATTACACTGTACACATGAAACTAACAAAGTTATACATTAAGTATATCTCAATTTTTTTAAAAGTTAAAAAAAAAGGATATACAATTAAAACCCTCTCCAATCCCTGACATCAATCAGATGGCCAAAGGCAATCAATGGTGTCTTGAGTATCCTTCCAAAAATATTTTATAACCATACAAGCATGTTATATTCTTATTTTCCCTCTATATTTCAATACATATGGTGACCAATGTTCATAGCAGCAATTGGCCACAATCACCAAACTGTGGAAAGAGCCAAGGTGCCCCATCAACAGATGAATGGATAAAGAAGATGTGGCCCATATATACAATGGAATACTACAGCTCCATCAGAAAAGATGAATACCCAACTTTTGTACCAACATGGACTGATTGGAAGAGATTATGTTAAGTGAAATAAGCCAAGCAGAGAAAGTCAAATATCACATGGTTTCACTTACTTGTGGAGCATAAGGAGTAACATGGAGGACAGTAGGAGAAGGAAAGGAAATGTGAACTGGGGTAAATCAGAGAGGGAAATGAAGCATGAGAGACTCTGGACTCTGAGAAACAAACTGAGGGTTTTGGAAGGGAGAGGGTGGGAGGATGGGTGAGCCTGGTGGTGGGTATTAAGGAGGGCACGTATTGCATGGAGTACTGGGCGTGGTGCATAAACAATGAATCTTGGAACAATGAAAAAATAAAATAAATTATTATTTAAAAATATATGGTGACATAACATATCCTGTTCCACACATTTCTTTTTCCATTGAACAGTATTCCCTTGGGTAGTGTTCTATACCGGTATACAGGGTGTCCTCACTCTTTGTTATGTTTGCATTGGGTTCTGTCCTTATACAAATGAATCAATATTTAAACCAGTCACCTACAGATGAATATTTGGCTCTTCTCTTTTTCTTTCTTCTGCCATCACAAGCACTGCAATGAATATCTTTGCACAACATTCTTTTAATATCTGTAAAATGTGTAGAACTGTATTGTTCGGTCCAAAGATATGTGCATTTGTAATTTTAGCTAATATGGTGAAATTTCTCTTCATGGGCACTGACTGAAACAATTTACATTGTTTCCAGCAATGCATGAAAGTGCCTGTTCACCCACACTTGCCCTTATAGTGTTTTATTAATTTTTCTTTTATTTTTACCATCTCCTAGATGAAAAAAAAAACAACCTCACAGCTTTAACTCATATTTCTTACATGTTCGAGTAAGATTCATTCATTCAACACTGAAAAAATAAAATAAAGAATTTAAAAAAAGATTCATTCATTCACTTAACAAATATTTATCAAGTACCTATTCTGTGCCAGGTATTGTTTTAGGCACTGGGGAATACGCCAGTGATCAAAGACCCAGCTCCCAGGGAGCCTCTATTTTAGGAAGGACATATAAATAGTAAACAAAACAGGCATATACATGATATCAAGTGGTAATTAAATGCCAGGCAGTAAACAAAGCAGGGGACAAGGTCTGCTCAGCAAGTAGGTAAAGGGATGGAAAGGCGTATATTCCCCTATGCTTAAAAGACATTTATATTTTCTTTTCTATAAAATATCCTTTCATATCCTATGCCTACTTTTCTATTGGGTTCCTATTCTTTTTGTTATTGAGTTGTATAACCTATTTATTTATCTATCTATGTATTTATTTAAAAGATTTATTTATTTGAGAGAGAGTGAGTGCACACACGAGTGGGGGGAGGAGCAGAGAGAGAGGAGAAGCAGACTCCCGCAGAGCACGGAGCCCTAGGCTGGGCTCTAGTCCAAGAAACCAGAAATCATGACCTAACACAAAGTCAGATGCTCAATCTACTGAGCCACCCAGATGCCCAGAACCTCTTTATGTAGTAAACATTTTAAATATTAGGAAATTTAGATACTGTATCATTCATGTCATCATTTATCAGTAATAATCCACCTTCTCTCAAGTATAGGCACATTTATTGAAATTTGTATTCTGGTTTGAGAATTTTTTTTAAGATTTTATTTATTGGGCACCTGGGTGGCTCAGTTGGTTCGACTGCCTTCGGCTCAGGTCATGATCCCGGAGACCTGGGATCGAGTCCCACATCGGGCTCCCTGCTCGGCGGGAAGCCTGCTTCTCCCTCTCTCACTCCCCCTGCTTGTGTTCCCTCTCTGGCTGTGTTTCTCTCTGTCAAATAAATAAAATCTTAAAAAAAAAAATATTTTATTTATTTATTTGACAGAGAGAGAAAAACAGAGCACAAGCAAGGCGAACAGCAGGCAGAGAGAGAGGGGGAAGCAGGCTCTGCGCCCAGCAAGGAGCCCAATGCGGGGCTCAATCCCAGGATGCTGGGATCATGACCAGCTTAAGCCAAAGGCAGACACCCAACTGACTAAGCCACCCAGTTTGAGATTTTTTTTTTTAAGATTTTATTTATTTGACAGAGAGAAACACAGCCAGAGAGGGAACACAAGCAGGGGGATGAGAGAGGGAGAAGCAGGCGTCCTGCCGAGCAGAGAGCCCGATGTGGGACTCGATCCCGGGTCTCCGGGATCATGACCTGAGCTGAAGGCAGTTGCTTAACCAACTGAGCCACCCAGGCGCCCCTGGTTTGAGAATTTTTAAAAATAATATTAGCTTTTAAGCTAACGGGAGATATAGTATATTATAATATATTCTTAGTTGGAATTTGTCTAGGAAGCACAGGGGTCACAGAAATATAGATAAATAGATTTTACACATTAACTATCAAAATATATAATTAGATTTTCAAAGTTTTTTTAAACAAGTATTTGTTCAAATGTTTTATAAATCTTAGCTCGGGTACCTAGTTGGCTCAGTCGGTAGAGCACGTGACTCTTGATCTCAGGGTCATGAGTTCAAGCCCCACATTTGGCACAGAGATTAAGGAAAAAGAAAAAGCTTTCTCTTCTCCTTATGTTAATTATATGCATACATGTGTATACATGTAGATACATATGTGTGTGTATGTATACATGTGTGTGTATGTGTGTGTTTATGTATATGTAAATTCCTGTCATAACCAGCAAATGTACTCACTGCTTTCTTTCTGTAATAGTAGTTAAGATTTATTTTGGTATTACTATGTGCCAGATGCTGTGTACCTCACATAACATACAAACTCAATTAATCTTCACAGTGGCTCTAAATGGCAGACATTATTCTCACTAACAATGAGAAAACTGAGACTCAGAAAGGCTAAGTAATGTATCACTAGAAGTTGTCCAAAGCAGGATTTAATCCCCAGCCCTTCTGACTGGAAAACCTGTGTTAGAAGGTCAAATTACTATCCCAGCAAAATAACCAGAAGCCTGGGTAAGTCCAGGGAAGAACTGGGACATCTTACGTTGGCTAATGTGCATCAAGGCATTGTTGCAATTATCTACTGATACAAATGAAAAGTTGGTCAAAGCCAACTGCTTTAGTCTAAAAATATACCGCTCTATAAACTCACCAAGTATAATACTGTTTCAAATTTTGGAGCTTGTACAAAATTCCCAAGGTCCTAATTGTAGAAAGCAGGTGAAGTGAAAAATCAAGAACCCAATGAACATAATGAATAAAACAATGTTATTTTACATGCTTTCAAGTATATTTGAGCCTTACCAGATTTCATTTCCAAAAGTGTGTTGTTATCAATTTCATGGTTGGCTTTTCCAGGAAGAGGCACTCGCAATGGTATGATCTGAGGGACACAAACTGAGCCGGCAGTCATTTTCCCTCCTTACATTTAAAAAAGTGGAGGAAAATAAATTCCAGTGGGCACCTTTCTGAACACAAAAGTTAAAGAGAAGCACTTTGTTTAAATATAGCAAAATTAGTAAAAACTAAAGAGAATGTCACCAAAAACATTAATTTTTAATTCAAAAATTATTGTTTCAGCTGCATTTTTGCTGTTGAGGTCTTATGTGGGATTTTAATTATCTAAGTACTTACCTCACCTCTGGAAAAAGAGAATGAAGGAAGGGGATGGAGAGAAGAAATTATTTTAAATGAACAATTAGATGACTACACTAGTACCCCCCCTTATCCAGAGGGGAAATGTTCAAGATCCCAGTGGATGCCTAAAACAACAGATATTGCCGAACCTTATATATACTGCTTTTTCCTATACATATGATAAGGTTTGATTTATAAGTTAGGCACAGTAAGAGATTAACAACAACAATAATAAAATAGAACATCATACTGTCATAAAAGCATACTGTAATAAAAATAGAACAGCATCCTGTAATAAAAGTTTTGCGAATGTGGTCTCTCTCAGAATATCTTATTGTACAATACTCACCCTTCTTGTGATGATACAAGATGATAAAATGCTTCCGTGTGAGATGAAGTGAGCCTAATGGCCTAGGCACTTTGGTGTGACCTTAGGCTACCCCTGATCTTCTGATGTCAGAAGGAGGATCAACTGCTTCTAGGCTCCAGTTGATGACTGCAGGTAAGAGTAACCAAGGAGGGTTCCTGGGTGGCTCAGTCGGTTAAGGGGCTGCCCAGAGTCCTGGGATCCAGCCCCACATCAGGCTCCCTACTCAGCAGAGACCCTGTTTCTCCCCCTCCCTCTGCCTACTTGTGCTCTCTCTCTCTCTCTCTCTCTCTCTCTCTCTCTCTCTCTCTCTGTCAAATAAATAAATAAAATCTTAAAAAAAAAAAACCATGGAAAGTAACATGCAGATAAGAGGAAACTATTGTCCATCAGAACAGAGGCCATCACTCCTGATCTGATCTGAGCTTCCCCTAAATCACTGTATCACCCCTTCCTGCCTTTTACTAATGTGCCACCTCTCTTGGTTGAAGGGCAAGTCATCACCCACGAGGAACAGAAGTAACTCTGTATGTGCCCTGAAACGTTTACTTAGAGCCAACTCCCTTGGGAAAGCTCCAGGTTCAAGACCCTGCTGTTGCTGCCAAGTGGTTCTTGCATGTGAAAGCTGCAAAGAAATTTTAGAAGGGTGGCAGGGTACCATGCTTCAGTTGATAGAAAGTTGACACAGATATAAACAGTGAGCAACAAACAAAAAGTCTCCCACTCCATCTCCTGTATTTATAAATAATCAAGTACAAGTATGGAGCCCTTACTGATCTTTTCCAGTGAGATGGAATATAATTCTTAGTGCATAAAGGATATACAGGGTGGGGGGAAGCAACCCTCACCGTAATACAATAACCATTTACATCTCTCTGTGGCCTTTTCAAATTTCAACGATTATGGATACATAATTTCTATTCAGTTATAATCTATATGTTCATTCAATTTTTATAGTGTACTTCTTGCATCCTCATTCTTTTACTTACAATTTTCCACATACTTATATAATCTTATTTACCATTGTGTGGTTGGGCATTTAGACTATTACTAGTTTCTTTTTAGTTTTGGTTGGTGCAATCTAAGTAAGGCTGAACAACTTCTGGTTTGATTTTTGTCCCCGACTACATTCTCTCAAGTTGGATAACTAAATTTACGAAGTGAATTTAATGCCTGTGTGGATAGTTCCAGGTCAGAGGTTAAGAATTTAAATTTCAAATACTGATTTTAGAGTGATAGCCTCCACAGAAGGATGGCTGGACTCAGAGAATGGAGAGGGAGGGGAGAAGGAGGTGCTGTTCCTCATTTTTCCATTTAAGTAAGAGACAGTTAAAATTAAAATAGCTGAAAAATTAGTCTAAAAAAAAAATAGGGAGTCAGATGCGCCGCAATTAGGAGCTACCCTTGGGAAGCTAGCGTTGCCAGTGGGCCCCAAGCGAAGAGGATCAAGACGTAGACCGACATGGTAGGCCCACATGGCAGTGTGGGACCAATAGAACCCCTAACCCCTCAACTCCTTCCATCAATATCGCCCCCTCGCCGCCCGGATCCGGAACCCCGTCTGGTCCGTGTCCCTGTCCATCAGAGACAAATAGGGGCGCCCGCTTCCTTTCGACTGGAGGGAGGGAGGCCCTTCTCCGCTTTCTCCCTTCCTCCTGGACCTGGACTGGGATTCCGAGATACCGCCACAGTCCCCACTCAGGAAACCCACCTCTCACGTCCTCTTGCCCTCTGCTCCGCAGTCTCCTGGGTTTCCACAGACGCTGCTAGTCGGGCCCCGCCCACGAGAGCCGAGCAAGTGATTGGCGGAAACTGACTTTCCTAGCAACCAGCTCCGCCCCTGCCGCTAGGCCCGGAGATGGTACCTGCCTCGAGCGCCTTTCCTAAGGCTTCACTGGAGCCCTCTGAGGATATGCCTTCACAGACATTGGAAAGTGCTCGGAGATGGCGTCCTAACTCAGAGTGAGGGAACCAGGCTCATTCGTCGAACAGATATTGACATTCTGAGCAACAAAGTGTAGCTACGTGCAATTGAGGCGGGTCAGGCGCGCCTTGGCCACCTCAAGCCGACAGAACAAGTAAGGACCGGCTGCGACACGAGGAAGAAGGTCCCTTGCTCCAGCCGGGCGCCTTCTTTTGTGTATTCCGGGGTTCCTCGGTTCCCCGACTGGCTGTCTGGCGACCCCGAGCGTCTCTCACCGCCGGGGCCGGGAACCGGGCAGTCATGGCTGAGGTGAAAGTGAAGGTGCAGCCGCCCGACGCGGATCCGGTCGAAATAGAAAACAGGTAAAACCAGTGAGCGGGACTCGTTTCCCGGCTTTGGAGCACTCCCCCCGCAGGCTGCGGGTCTTTTGGGCAGGCTGACCCCTTGTTCTGGGACCCTCGGTGGATACCCGCGTGCGCAGGAAGGGGATTGGGGACTTGGAACCCCTCTCCTATCCCTGGAATGCAGACTTCTTAGGAAGTTCCTAGCGAGTTTGACAGTTTGTGACTGTGTATCTCCCCTTGCCCGGTGCTGTTGGGAAAGTTGTGATGTGCTTCCTTCCTGCATTAAGGTGATCTATGCCCGGAGAGAACCGGGCGTTTTTCCTGTAGTACTTGTAGCTACATATTCTGATCCAGGATCGCTCTTATCGCTAAGGGAACTCCCACGACAGAACATTTGGGCGAAGTTAGGGTGCAGTTTGTGATTCTTGAAGAAACTGTAAGCCACGTGGTTTCCGTGCAGTACTTAAGTGGGTCACCTAAAGTCTCTCCTAATCTTATATTCGTTTTCCGTGTACTGGTATTTTTAGATTATCACATAGTTTTAAAAGGCCTTAAGTTTCTCAAACTTATGAAAACACGTATGATGATGCTATGACAAGGTGGATATTTGGGTCTATTTTTGTTTCATAGAGATAATTCCAAAAGCAAGCTCCAGTTGTGGTGCTTTGTCATAACACATTTTGCCTTCCTCCCTCACGTATCTGATTTGCCGCCTCCTTGCAGGCTTATGGCTGCCCAACACACTGAATAATTAATTTTGTTCCATCTGAGAACATTGAAGCCTCAGCTTTAGTATTTTTTTACTGTGTTTTCATTTGACTTTTGTTCTAATTTAAATTTCATATTGTGAGGAAAAGAAACATTCCTCTAAAATAATAGTATAATGTAAACTTGTACTTTATCTTGCTCAATTTTGAACATACTTTGATTCAGAACCATCATAGAAACCCAGATTATCTGGTTTTAGCGTGGGGTGGTTGGGTGGCTCAGTAGGTGAAGCGCCCAGCTCTTGATTTCAGCTCAGATCATGATCTCAAGGCTGAGAGGTTAAACCTGCTTACAGTTCTCTCCTTCTCCCTCTGTCTTTCCCTCTTTACCGCCCCCCACTAAAAAACAAAACAGATTACCTGCCAAATGTGAATAAAGACACAATTTCAAACTGTTCTGCTTATATTCCCCCCAACCCTTGAAATAGGTAAAAACATGAATAATATCATTATTGCCTTTTTCCTAGAATTATAGAATTATGTCACCAGTTCCCTCATGGAATCACAGACCAAGTAATTCAGAATGAAATGCCTCATATAGAAGCCCAGCAGCGGGCCGTGGCCATCAATAGACTCCTGTCTATGGTAAGACAAAATAAACTACTTCATATAATCATTGATGTGCTGTGATTGTCATTACTTCTAGTACGTCCTTGTGAAACCATTTGAAAGTGTCTTAAGACTCCAAGCCAGAAAGTGATTCAGATTGCCTGAACTGAGGGAAGAAGGAATGATAATACATGATTTTACAAGATGAATGAGGGACGCCTTTGTGGTGCAGTCAGTTAAGCATCTAACTCTTGGTTTCCACTCAGGTCATGATCTCTGCATTGTGGGATCAAGACTCACGTGGGCTCTGTGCTTTCTACTTAGGAAGAGATTTTCTCTGTCCCTCTCTGTCTGCCCTCCTCTCCCATGTGCTATCTCTCTCTCAAATAAATAAATATATTTTTTAAAATGAATGAAATAAATGTATTTTGGGGTTTTGGGGGGGGTTTGTTTTGTTTTGTTTTTTTTAAAGATTTTACACAGGGCACAGAGGGCTAGTCTGCTCTCACCTTCTATTTGCTTCCTACTGCCAGTGTTGGGCCATTCCCTATGAAATATGCCCTCTGCCAACTATCACAGAGCCAGTGTATTAGGGTTTCACTCTCCACAATTTCACTCTGAGCATTTCAGGAAGCAGCAGTGAGTCAAGTAACACTACAGTGGGGTTTCTCAGTGCATCCTTTCTATCTGCTTTTACCTCTTCTCTTGTCTTCTCCTGTCCTTTAACCTTGTCTCTTGTCCTCATTCTCCTCCACTGTCCAAAAACACCCCACCTTGTGGCACCCCATCCTCTAAGTCTACCTATTTCTCCTTCCCTTTGCCCTACATCAAAGTTCCCCTATTTTGAAAGCATTTCAGTTTGGTTGTAGTGGAAATTGGGTAAAAGGTTTCTACACTAAGGATTGGACTCATGGAAATTTGGGGAACAGGTGAACTTTCTGTTAAATTACTACTTTCAACCCTCTAGCTCAGTGGTTGGAAAACTTGGCTTTCTATAAAGTGCCAGATAGTATGTGTTTTAGGCTTTGCAGGCCATGTGGTTTCTGTCACAAGTATTCAGCTCTGCAGGAAAGTAGCCATGGACCATACATAAACAAATGAACATGGCGGCATTCCAGTAAAACTTTATTTATAAAGACAGACAATGGGCCAGATTGCTCACCTCTGTTTTAGTACTGTTGGTGATTTCCAATCAGTTCACCTTGGTGAAGGACTTGGCTCCAGGAAGGGTAGTGGAAGGGATGCTGGAGGTTGTGGCAATGGAAACTGTTTTTGTCCTCTGACTACCCTTTCAGCCCTTTGCTTTCTGTCTGAAAATCATCCTCCATATCTTCCCCTCTCTTCCTCCACTTCTGCAGCCCAATCTATTGCCTGTCCCGTTGTCTAGAGGATATAAGCAGTAGTGGAGCTATGATGAATTTAAGGGAATAAATATTAGTAAATCAGAAACTGTTACTGATTTTAGATCTTAAACAGCCCTCAAATTTGCACCTCTCATTTCCATTCCTACCGCTCCTGCATGTGTTCAGGTCTTGGCTTTTTCCTGGACTATTATAGTGTATTCTAACCGGCTGTCCTGGCTCCGTCTGCCTTAGAGAAGCCAGCCTGATCGACTTAAACACAGATCTGGCGAAGTCACCTCTCACCCAGAATCATGGCAGCACTAGATGCAAGTCCAAACTCATGGCTTTACCACGCTGAGCCACTACCTTCTTCACCTGCCCCATCTGCCGCCACTGTGCCTCAAGAATTAGGTTTCAGGGAACAGGTTATTTGGGGTTCCCTGCCACCTCATGCCTTCGGTCCTTTGTCTTCCCTGGTTAGAACAGCCCTTCCTGGGGCGCCTGGGTGGCTCAGTTGGTTAAGCGACTGCCTTCGGCTCAGGTCATGATCCCGGAGACCCGGGATCGAGTCCCACATGGGGCTGCCTGCTCGGCGGGAAGCCTGCTTCTCCCTCTTACTCCCCCTGCCTGTGTTCCCTCTCTAGCTGTGTTTCTCTCTGTCAAATAAATAAATAAAATCTTTAAAAAAAAAAAAAAAAAAAGAACAGCCCTTCCCTTTCTTCCCTTTCCTCACAGACTAACTCCTCATTATCCTTCAAGACTCAGCTCTGCCTTCTGTCTCCTATCTCCCAGAAAGCCTCTCTGAACTCCCCAGTTTGGTGGGATGCTGCTATGAGCGTGCATGCTACCCTTTACTTACCTCTATGTTCGTGCTAACCAGATAGTTGACATCAGCTGTGTGATTATCTTTTAGAATTCATGTTGGTCCCCCAAAATATATATCACAGTACGAGTGTTCACACACATTCATAGGCTGAATTAACCTCCAGGGGCACATGGGTGGCTCAGTCACTTAAGCATCTGCCATCAGCTCAGATCGTGATCCCAGGGCCCTGCGATTGAGCCCCACACTGGGCTCTCTGTTCAGCAGAATCTGCTTCTTCCTCTCCCTGCAGCTCTGCCTCCTTGTGCTCTTTCTGTCAAATAAATAAAATCTTTAAAAAAATAAATAAATAAACCACCTCCAAATGGAACTCTGTGGTTCAATTTTGCTATTAGAGCCCGGGGAGGAAGTTATTGCCTTTTGTCTATATATAAACTTTTTCAAGTCATATGTTATCCTAGGCTTAACTCACAGGAATGAGGTCTCTCAGTCCTGGGTTCCCCAACTGCCAGAAGCCCAGTGGTACAGCCACCTGAGTGCTCCCGAGTTCAGGCCCAAAGGCCCATGGAATTTCAAATCACATCAGACAGGCTTTACTTTAGATTTGTTTTTATTTTTGTTTTTTGGGTTTTTTTAAAGATTTTATTTATTTGACAGAGAGAGTCACAGCTAGAGAGGAAACACAAGCAGGGGGAGTGGGAGAGGGACAAGCAGGCTTCCCACAGAGCCAAGAGCCTGTGATATGGGACTTGAACCCAGGACCCTGGGGTTATGACCAGAGCTGAAGGCAGAAGTTTAGCAACTGAGCCACCCAGGCACCCCTTGATTTGTTAAATAAAACTGAAACAATTCCATTTTTTATTCATTGCTTGACCTTTCCACCTCTCATGTAATACAATAGAAATTACACAAATTGGTAAATGTCACTATTAACATTGCAGACTAAATTCAGTCATCATGTTATAGAATATTATGTATGTTAGTCTTTATTTGAACTTTTTATTTATATAAATTATATTTTCATTTTTATGTTTATATTACATACACTTAGTGAATTTATTTGAATTTGAATATGGGTTTTTATTTATTATTCTAAAGCTGCTTGTTCAGAATTCATTATGCATTGGTCATATAACCAAGCCAGAATATAGCATATAGGAAACTGTGAGGTATTTATTTATATTTTGGAAAGTGATGAACTAAAGAGCTAAGTTTTCAAAAATATATTACATAGGATATGTAGGTAAAAACTTAAGTCTCAAGTGAGGAACTGACAGTTAACTGTGACAGGTATGATTTTTTTGGTTTGTGTAAAAATTTAAAGACTACATTAACATTTGTGATTGATTTGAAATTTCCCCAAAATAATTCATTGTTATTTTCTATTAAAAAAAAACACACACAACAAACTTTAGGGTCAGTTGGATCTCTTAAGGAGCAATACAGGACTACTGTATAGAATAAAAGATTCTCAGAATGCTGGGTAAGTCCCAATTTTTTTATTGTAATAAATGTTAATTATTACAAATATATGTTTTTGGGGGAAATGTCCATATAGAATTGCATAATGTAAACCTGTCCTGCATACCATCCCACCTCTTATCATGAGTTCCATTTCTCAGAGATAACCGCTCTTAATAATTTGGTATATGTCCTTTCTCCTAGGTATATATATAAATATATAGAAATGATTATATATTTATATACTATATATATAATCTCTTTTCTTTTTTTTCTTTTTTCTTTTTTTTTTAACAAAAATGGGATCATGCTATCCATACTGTTTTGCAACTTGTTTTTTTCACTTACTATATCTTGGACATCTTTTCATTCTGGTACATACAGCCCTGTCTCATTCTTTTTAAGGTAAGCCCTTATTTTGGTAAATAAGTCAATGTGATGACCTTGTCTGACTAATTCATTAAAGTAGTTATATAGCTTATTAGATCATCCTGTATCTCTTCGCCTTTTTAATTCTACTTTATTCCCCTGCAGTAAAATGAAAGGATCAGATAACCAAGAAAAACTAGTATATCAAATCATAGAGGATGCAGGAAATAAAGGTAAGAATGTGAAGGAAGAAACAGAAAAAACATTGTTTTTAGGACCAGAAATAGGGACTGAGCTCTGGCTTTCCAGGGTACAGATCCATGCCTAGAGAATGCTGCCATGTATGTTAAAAGAAGAGGAAATAGGGGCGCCTGGGTGGCTCAGTTGGTTAAGCGACTGCCTTCGGCTCGGGTCATGATCCCGGAGGCCCGGGATCGAGTCCCACATTGGGCTGCCTGCTCGGCGGGAGGTCTGCTTCTCCCTCTCTCACTCCCCCTGCTTCTGTTCCCTCTCTGGCTATGTTTCTCTCTGTCAAATAAATAAAATCTTTAAAAAAAAAAAAAAAAAAGAAGAGGAAATAGAAATATGTAACCTGCATATATTTGAAGGACACCCAGGTGTGATGCTGCTGCATTAGTTTAGGGCGGCAGGAGCTAAATGGCCATGGACCAGAATGGAAAGAACGTACTGAATTCTGAACCATGGAAATGTATTATCCATAGAAAATAAATCAGTTAAGGGTGACTGGGTGGGTCAGTGGGTTAAGCTTCTGCCTTCAGCTCAGGTTATGTTCTCAGGGTCCTTGGATTGAGGCCCGCATCGGGCTGTCTGCTTGGCAGGGAGTCTGCTTCCTCCTCTCTCTCTGCCTGCCTCTCTGCCTACTTGTGATCTCTCTCTGTCAAAAAAATAAATAAAATCTTAAAAAAAAAAAAGAAATAAAAGAAATCAGTTAAAACTTAAAGGTTTGGTTGTTCTTTTTTTTGTCAATCCTCACTTTCTAAACTTTGGAGCTTTCATTTCTTCATCTTCATCTTTTTTTTTTTTTTTTTTTAAGATTTTATTTATTTGACAGAGAGAAACACAGCGAGAGAGGGAACACAAGCAGGGGGAGT
>PITA01008885.1:0-81424 GCA_004023965.1 Spilogale gracilis | reverse complement strand
ATTTTGATCGGAATGGCATTGAAAGTATAGATTGCTCTGGGCAGTATAGACATTTTGACAATGTTTATTCTTCCGATCCATGAGCATGGAATGCTCTTCCATCTTTTTGTGTCTTCTTCAATTTCTTTCATGAGTGTTCTGTAGTTCCTCAAGTACAGATCCTTGACTTCTTTGGTTAGGTTTATTCCTAAGTATCTTAGTTTTTGGTGCTATAGTAAACGGAATCGATTCTCTGATTTCCCTTTCTATTTTTTCGTTGTTAGTGTATATGAATGCAACTGATTTCTGTGCATTGGTTTTGTATCCTGCCACATTACCGAATTGTTGTATGAATTCTAGTAGTTTGGGGGTAGAGTCTTTTGGGTTTTCCACATAGAGTATCATGTGATCTGCAAAGAGAGAGAGTTTGACTTCCTCTTTGCCAAGCTGGATACCTTTTATTTCTTCCTGTTGCCTGATTGCTGTTGCTAGGACTTCTAATACTATGTTGAACAGTAGTGGTGAGAGTGGGCATCCTTGCCTTGTTCCTGATCTCAGAGGAAAGGCTGTCAGTTTTTTCCCATTGAGGATAATATTCGCTGTGGGTTTTTCGTAGATAGATTTTATGAGAAATGTTCCCTCTATCCCTATACTTTGAAGAGTTTTGATCAGGAAAAGATGTTGTATTTTGTTAAATGCCTTTTCTGCATCAATTGAGAGTACCATGTGGTTCTTCTCTCTTCTCTTATTGATTTGTTCTATCACGTTGATTGTTTTGCCAGTGTTGAACCACCCTTGCATCCCTGGGATAAAACTCACCTGGTCATGGTGGATAATCTTTTTAATGTATTTTTGGATCCTGTTAGCAAGGATCTTCTTGAGAATCTTGGCATCCGTATTCATCAGCGATATTGGTCTGAAGTTCTCCTTTTTGATGGGGTCTTTGTCTGGTTTGAGGGTTAGAGTGATGCTGGCTTCATAGAAAGAGTCTGGAAGTTTTCCTTCCGTTTCTATTTTTTGAAAGAGCTTCAGGAGAATAGGTGTTATTTCTTCTTTGAATGTTTGGTAGAATTCCCCCAGGGAATCCGTCTGGGCCTGGACTCTTGTTTTTGGGGAGGTTTTTGATCACTGCTTCAATCTCATTACTAGATATAGGTCTATTCAGATTGTCAATGTCTTCCTGTTTCAGTCTTGGTAGTTTATAGGTTTCTAGGAATGTATCCATCTCTTCTAGGTTCATCTTTGACGAAGCAGGAAAAAATATCCAGTGGAAAAAAGACAGTCTCTTCAATAAATGGTGCTGGGAAAATTGGACAGCTACATATAGAAGAATGAAACTAGACCATTCTCTTACACCACACACAAAGGCAAACTCGAAATGGATGAAAGACCTCAATGTGAGGCAGGAATCCATCAAAATTCTGGAAGAGAACATAGGCAGTAACCTCTCTGACATCGGCCACAGCAACTTCTTTCAAGACACGTCTCCAAAGGCAAAGGAGACAAAAGCGAAAATGAACTTCTGGGACTTCATCAAAATAAAAAGCTTCTGTTCAGCAAAGGAAACAGTCAACAAAACAAAGAGGCAACCCACAGAATGGGAGAAGATATTTGCAAATGACACTACAGACGAAGGGCTGGTATCCAAGATCTATAAAGAACTACTCAAACTCAATACCCAAAAAGAAGATGAACACATCAAAAAATGGGCAAGAGACATGAAAAGGCACTTCTTCATAGAAGATATACAAACGGCTAACAGACACATGAAAAAATGTTCAGCGTCACTAGCTATCAGGGAAATTCAAATCAAAACCACACTGAGATACCACCTTACACCAGTCAGAATGGCCAAAATTAACAAGACAGAAAACAACAAGTGTTGGAGAGGCTGCGAAGAAAGAGGAACCCTCTTACACTGTTGGTGGGAATGTAAACTGGTGCAGCCACTTTGGAAAACAGTGTGGAGATTCCTTAAAAAATTAAAAATAGAGCTACCCTATGACCCTGCAAATGCACTACTGGGCATTTACCCCAAAGATACAGATGTAGTGAAAAGAAGGGCCATATGTACCCCAATGTTCATCGCAGCAATGGCCACAATCGCCAAACTATGGAAAGAGCCAAGGTGCCCACCAAAAGATGAATGGATAAAGAAGATGTGGTACATATATACAATAGAATACTATGCCTCCATCAGAAAGGATGAATATCCAACTTTTGTAGCAACATGGACTGGACTGGAAGAGATTATGCTGAGTGAAATAAGCCAAGAAGAGAAAGTCAAGTATCTCATGGTTTCACTTACTTGCCGTGCATGAGGGGTAACCTGGAGGACAGTGGGAGAAGGAAAGTTAAGTGGGAACTAGGGTAATCCAGGGAGAGAAACGAAACAACAGAGATTTTGGACACAGAAACAAACTGAGGGACTTGGAGGGAGGCGGGTAGAGGGATGGGAGAGCCTGGTGGTGGGTACTGGGGACACCTAAAGCGTGGAGCTCTGGGTGTGGGGAATGGGGAATGAATCTTGGAACACTGGAAAAAAAATTTAAGTAACAATAAAAAAAAAGAGCATTCTTAATTAGCAGCAAACAGCTGTAATGCCTCCTATTCTCTCACTTCTCTATCTTCCCCACCTAAGCAACATCTATCCCTACACCTCTCGATATCCCATCTCTTTCTCCCTTCTCTTTTTCTCCATACCTGTGTGTGTGTGTGTCTGTGTACGTATGAACTTCCCCAAATACCTACTCCCTCAGGTTCTTGTCTTTCCCCCACCTCCTTTACCCCTGCTGCAATATCTTACCATTCTACAGCAGGAATGTCTGCCCTTCCCTGTGAACTGCATCAGATAGCTTTAGAATTTCTGGAAGACCAGGTGTCTCCACTTTTCTCCTCAAAGAAGGAAATGTGTGGAGTTCCCAGCCAAGTGTAATTTTCTCACACTAACACGTTTTCAAATCTTTCTGTAGAATTTGTGATGAACAAAATTCTCATTACCCCAAAAGACTAAATCTATAAATATAAAGACAAGGTGGTATCAGAAAAATGTTTTTGATGGTTTTTGATAGAAAGTGAGTTGAATCATACTGACAGCCAGAGTTGAAATAAAATTAATGAACAAACAAACTAAGAATCCAGAAGCCTAGACTACCAGAGGCAGCAGACTTACTCTTGTTTACAGAAACAAGAGAGGTCCAACTCAAAGACAGCAAGTAGAGAATGCAGCATTAGATCTGATTAGATCTGGCACAGCAATCAGGCAAGAAGATAGTGAGATGCACTACTGTCCCTCTCAGGTAAAATCAAACTGCTCCGATGGTCTTTGCTACTATACAGTTCAGAGAAACAAAGCATTTTCCAGAGCAATGACTACATACCAGATGTGAGAAGCCATGTTGGTTGATTCCAGCAAAAAGAAAATATTAGGAACAACAGATGAAATTAAACTCACTACCTGATTAAGTTAATGATATTCTACTCTCATCATCCAGGAGCCATCTGTCTTCTGCACAAAGCAAACAGATAAGATAACTGAAGAAGTAATAGGAATCACCGTCCATGCATCTTTCAAGTCCTTGATGGTAGCATTAATCTCTGAAGCTTCCCTTGAGATTCAATATTGCTTTGGTTTATAAATTTGTCCTTTCTACTAAGATAAATTTTAAACCACACATCAGAGTGAATATTTTGCTAGTTTCTTAATATGTCTATTCCAACTATACATTCAGGTCCTGAGGAAATAACCACAAGACAGATTTGTGAATCCACTGGGCCCACTGTGATAGAGTTCGGGCAAAACTCCATTTAATTGGTCAAGATTGTCTTTGCTACGCAACAATGACAAGTGGCCCCAAATATTGGTGACTTATAAAAACAAAGCATAATGTCTTATTTGTGTTACATGCAGTCACTGATTGGGCATGGCTCTATCCTACACTGTCCTCAGCCCAGGACTCAGGGTAATAGCTGCTACCGCTCTCCGGAGCACTGCCTATCTGGTGACAGAAGGAAAAGCAACATGACAAAACATTTTTAAAGATGTGTCTTAAAGCTTTGGTCCATAAGTGACATGTCACTCCTGCCTTCATTCTGAAACCAGTCAAAGCAGATCACGTGGCCAAATGTGGCATACTATAATCTGGTCATCTTGAAGACACTTCAGGGAGAGAAAATTGAGAATTTGGAGAATAGTAATAAAATCTTGGAATTTTATTCCAAGGACGTACTTCCATCTTGACTAGTGGATTGCAGTGGCATTTTAGAACCCTAAGAGGTAGTGTCAGCTCAGAGGCAGTGGGCAATAATCCCAGAAAGGTCTGGGAATTTTTCAGTAGAAGACATATAATATAGTTAATAACTAGAGTCATGGGAGTCTTCCTCCAGAAGACAGACCTTCCCTTCTAATCAAAGAGTTCAAACTTGAGAACCAGCTCAGGGCTAGAAATAGTACATAACATTAGCTTTTCCATTTTATAGATGAAGTGAAACCTTGTCACATAAAAGTAATGTCCATCTGTATCAGTCTTAGGGATTAATTTTTTATGTATTCATGATCAATTAGCCATTTTTTAAAATGTCATAGATTAAACCACTCATATCACTATTTGGTGTCAGTCTCACCTTGTTTTGGCATTATCAGTTGCCACTCTGTCACCGAGAGCTATCATTCACGATGAAATCAAAGAGCCCATTTCCATGGCACTATCTTCAGCTGTCACCTCCAGGCCTTCAAGGACAGGCACTAGCGCTCCTTCAAAGGAAACTAGTGCTCCTCTAACTAATGTCTTTCCTCAAGTTTTGATAAAACTTAGAGGATATTATTAATTATCTGGAGCTATCATAACAAAATACCACAGACTGGGTGACTTAAACAGCAGAAATTTATTTTTTCACAGTTCTGGAAGCTAGAAGTCCACGATCAAGACTTCAGCAGGTTTGGTTTCTATTGAGACCTATTTCTGGCATCCCTGGTGTCTCTTCCTCTTCCTATAGGAGTTCAGGTCATACTGGGTTTGGGCCCTACCCTTATGACCTCATTTAACCCAAACTACCTTTTTAAAAACTCTGTCCCCAAATACAGTCACATTGGGAGTTAGGGCTTCAACACATGAATGGGGAGAGGGGCACAATTCAGTCCATAACACTCCTTTGTAATATGTTCTACCTTCTTTCACATATCAGACTTTTTGAGGTAGTAAATTCACTTGTTTTGCAATTACTCAGTGTGTAAGATCAAACTTTTGGTCCGGTTTTTTGTTACACTGGTCCTATAATTCTAAAAGGTAAGCCTTTATTTGGGGGAAGTCCACAGAAGTAGTCTGGTTTTCTGAGAATATCTTAAGCAGACATTTTATACCCCTGAGGTCATCATTTCTTTCTGTAATCTCGCCAGCACACCCAGAAATATCCAATATACTAGTCCTTTTGTTCTCACTCCAACAACATCCAAATATTGCATAGCCACTTTGTCTCCCAAAACTGTACCTTTAATATTAGGTACTTCATGCTATGCAAGTATAGATAATAATTTATGCAATATTTTGTCATTAGTTAATAATAATTACCACTAAGTAGGTCATCATTACTTCAAATATTAGTTACTCCAAATAACAAAGTTTAAATCCTTTTTTAAATTCCTTTTTTAAAAATGATTTTATTTTTAAGTAATCTCTATACCGAATGTGGGGCTCAACTCCACAGCCTTGAGACCAAGAGTCTCATGCTCCACTACCTGAGATGGCCAGACACTCCCTAAATTCCTATTTTGGAAGGTCTTTTTCTTGAAGCCCTCTTAGTAAGTGTTCAGTCAGAAAAAAAATATATCTATCATAGGCAGTCCAAATAAGAAATGATCTAATGTAGTTTCTCACACTGTTGAAAGGGCTAAGCGGTAGAAAGGAGTCACCCAGCAATCAGGAAACCACATAAATCTGCTGGTAAAATTATAACTGCTAGGTCTAACAGCAAATGTAAGAAAGCCCCCATTTCTGATGGGAGAGGAATAACCCTATCTTACTTCCTCCTTCCAAATTTTATATAAGTACCTGTAATTGGCCTACTCTAAACAAGGCTGCTGAATTCTGGGAAATGTAGTTCCCTCTATCATGCAAGGGAAGACCACAAAGGTTACTAAAAGACAGCTGATATACTTAGCACACATTTCTTTCCAGAAGCTTCGAAGGATATGCTCCATAAAAATGAAAATTTAAACCAAAAAGGAGGAAATGATGAGATCCTAGAGACTGAGAATTCAGAACAGAAGAGAAGCAAAAGAATTTCCCAGGAAGATGGGAACGAATTCTAGGATGACAGCTGTGTTAACTGCCCATAGAGCAGTCAATCCAGGTTAGAACAAGAGGATACAGGATTTTAAGAAAGGACCCCAAGGAAAACAAATGAAACTGATAGAATAGTTCGACTATATTCATAGGATTTTTACAGTACTGTTGGAAAGATAAGGAAGAATTAGGTCTAGGCATAAGTACATAAAAATCTAAACAAATCCACAAAGCAAGGCAATAATTAACTCCAGAAAAAAAAATCTAAAAGTACACTACTTGTTTTAACAAATATTTCTAGACACAAGATTATAAACACTAAATATTAGTTTAATCAAAACTGTATTATAATTATGTTGGATGGAGGGGAAGGAAAGAAAGTCAAGGTGGCTGTGTTAAAAAAAAGTCAAATTTTTACCTTCTGTGATAGGAAGTACAGATTAGTTCTAAAATAGACAAATCTATAAATACTAATGTGATCATATTAATTTTCAAGTTAGAGGTAACTATTAGAAGAATGGCTGAAAGATCTAAAAGTGGTTGATTCTAGGAAGTGATTAGTGGCAATGGAGAGGGAGAGAAAGGGGGTCTGCCATATTTTGCTAGGGATCTTATAAAATTACTTCACTACTATATATCCACAGTAGTTAGTTATACAGTAAGTCCTTTTAAAAGACTGAATGGGAGATAAGGGAAAGGAGCACAAATGATAGCCTTGTGCTTCTCAAACTATCTACACACAAAGTATCTGGGGCTCTTGCTTCAGTAGACCTGAGTGGGATCTAAGAGTCTACATTTCTTCCAAGCTCCTGGTCCCTGGACCATACTTCAAGTAACAAAACTGTATACTATTCTTGGTCTTAGGGAAGGGCAAGAGAGAAAAATAATTAGAGGGCTACCAAGGACAAAAGTGAGGTTTTAGTTGGGAGAAGTTCTGTTGTACCTCTGTTACCTTCTCTCCTCTTTACTTTTTCTGTCTGAAAATATGATTCCTTAAGACCTAACTCATATATCATCTTCTCTATGAAACTTCTCTGATCTTTTGCTCCCTCCCAGTTGCAAGCAAAACTAATTACTTTCCAGTATGGGGACTTCCAAAAAATCTACACCCACAGGAGCATTTGTTTCACTGTGTTGCTATAGTTGGTACTTGTCATTATTCTCCCACTAAGGTGTGGGAAATAAATCATGACTCCTCCTCCAAATCTGTATAATCCTTGAATTCAGCATAGGCATTAGAAATATTAAAATTTAAACAAATGTTTAGAAGAAACAAATCATGATAGATGAACACAGCAACAAACTAAAGTCACTAAAAATCTTTGGAAGACAGGTGCATGCTCACTGGCATCATAGAAGAGTTCTTTATTCCATAGGAAGATGATGATCCTGTAAATCCACTCCAGGATTGCATAATTCTATGCCCTGGATGTTATGAAATAATAACAATATGAATATATGAAATAATGTTTCCAAAGAAGACATGTTTTCATACTTCTATTAATTTATTTGGCAGAATATTTTAAGCTTTTAAAATATCTAGTTACAGTTGATGACCTAAGTAATAGGAAAAAATATCCTGTAATATGGTAGAAATAGACTTAACACAAAGTTTTAGCTGTCAAGGTCACTTTGGTAAGATTCAGATCCCACAAACAAAACTGACCTCAACTTGGCAGCTTCTGCACCCTAAATTATAGGACTAAAAAGAAAGTCAACACTCCTTCTAATAAGGGTGATAACCAGCTGTTAGCAAAGAGCAAATGACCTAGAGAGGGTACACTGCCAGCAAAATTTTTAAATAGCAGGAAGTTCATTAAAATGATTAGGAAAGAGCAGAAAGAGACTGATACATTGTTCCAGCTAGTTCTGGGAGGTGAGAAGTGCAGGCACCAGCTGGACATATCATTACAGATACCAGATTTAAGGCTACAGATGTCTGCTGATGCAGGAGCTAATTATCATAATTAGAAAAAAATTAACAACAAAAATAAAGTGTCACAAGATAAGAGCTAACAGCCTGTCATCTGTCAAAATGTAGGCTTCAATTTATACCCCAAGGGTCTAGAAGGAAACTTACAGTTACTAGTCAGTGGTTCTCATACCTGGATGCATGTTAGAATCACCAGGAGGCTTCAAAAAAATAACTGATGCTCAAACTCACAACCACTGATTCTCATTTGGTCCCTGCCGGAGCCTAGTCTCAGGTCACTAATGTACTCAAGGTCACCAGTTTTTGGTTAGTTGCAGACTAGAGGTGATCATTGTTGGTATCCAGGTCTGCACATGTTTTCCTCTACTCAGCTTCTGTTTGTAACTATCCCCTAATAGACCACAGATGCAATGGATCAGTAGCCTTGCTCAGTATTTCATTTTTCATGGTGAGATCAAAAGTGAACTCAAAACCATGTGTGGTTCAGTCCAACTGGAGAGACCATGTCAAAAGAGTCTTGTTTCTGTCAGGTAGTATATTGTCCATTCCTCTTTATTCGTATCACAAGCCAATCTTGCAGAAGCCAGGAAGTTCTGAGTAAGGTCTGGGCAAAGAAATAATAATTCTACAATTCCCAACTGGCCTGCTTCATCCTGTAACCAAACAGCTGTTGTCTGTTGACTGTGCGTGCCCACACACACACACTCACACAGCCTGAAACTCACACTTAGCTATAACCAAACAGTTCTCTCATGCCTCTAAGATCCAGAAAGATTTTAGCATTGATGTACTGGCACTTCCCCCAAAATACCGATACTTAATTCCATCTAACTCTGATGAATACCTTGACATCTATATTATAGTTAAAGAAATCTAGTGGGCCAATAATTTTGAAATATATTCCACATGGACAAAAACACATCATGGGAACCATGACTCATCATGTTATCCATTACCATAACGTGGAACCCGCTCTCTCTCTCTCCAGATGGTAGAACCACATGCTTGCCTGTGTCCCAGGCCTGAGGACTGCCAGGCAATCAGCTAAGGTCATCTCAGGGCTCACCTCAGATTCCTCAGGGATCATGTTTCCTATTTCAACATTTTGAAAACTGTTATTTCATATATTTTGTTCCATTTTTTAAGTTGTTTCAGGTGAAGAGTTAAATGTAGTCCCTCTTACTTTATCTTGACCCTAAAGCAAAAGCCTTGAAGGCAATTTTAATTTTAAAAGAGTATTAAACATATCATGTTTAGAATTTGATGAAGAGAAAATAAAATTTATTTGTAACTGTCCTCACTATATTCACAGGGGAAATGATTCAGAGGCTGTTCTTTTCACCTTCCATAGATGTTCTGACTGCCAGAGTTTCTCAATTCGTAAGATGGGTCACCTGTAAGACACATCATTAATTTAAAAGTAATTTGAGAAGGTTTGGTGAGTAAAACCACCCTGAATGTATATACCAACTGTAAGGTATATCTTTTTTTCAGAAATATTAACTTATGGGAAAGTATTCATCTTAAAATTGAGGAAATGTGAGTTCCTTTTTTTTTTTTTTTAAGATTTTATTTGTTTGATGGAGAGAGAGAGCACAAGCAGGGGGAGAGGGAGAAACAGGCTCCCGCTAAGTAAGGAGCTCGACGAGGGGCTCAATTCCAAGACCCTGGGATCATGACCTGAGCTGAAGGCAGACACTTAACTGACTGGGCCATCCAGGCATCCCTGGATTGGCTTTTTTTGTGTCTCCATCCCTCTGATGACCACACTTTCAGGTTCACTGTCATTCCACTTCGTTAGCCTCCCTTCTCCTAACTCATGTGACATGATGAATGAACTTTCTATTGAAGACAGATAAAGAGACCAGCCAGCGCTACATTGTGACTCAAGACCTAGGAAGAGGAGAATAAGCCCGTCCTGAGAGCACACTTTAAGAGTTAATATTCTGGAGCGCTGCAAGCGTGTAAGGGTGAAGACAACTTACTGTCTTGAGGAACACTCTTCCCTCTTCTAGATTTAGTAAGAAACACAGGTTGAGCTTTGTACATACAGGGCATTTATAAAAGTCAGATGTTGCCACTTTGAGGAATTCCCATCATTAGAGACCCAAGCTTGTTTATCCTATTTTATTTATTTTACTTTTTAAGGAAAGAAAAAAACTGAATTTAAGATTGCCATTTCCCATTACAATACTACAGGGGAAAATATATAGGTTGATTTTACCCAAGAGAAGAGAAGATGCCAAGCCAATTATTCCTTCTAATTTCTTCCAGCTTTGTTATCCTGTCATTCAGTAATCAACAGCCAGTAGTGAACATAGAAACTGTCAGCTTTCAGAAGTCAGGAATATCTTTATTATTACATATTGCGGATGACAATTTGAATGCAAATCTCATATGGTAATAAACAGTCCCACCAGCTGTCTTTAGCCTCTAAATTGTGGGAGGCTCAAAACCTTCACGTTTCTCCCTACTTCCTCTCTCTGCAGAGCTGTCATCTGCTTCCCCTTCTAGAATCAGACAGCTTCTTGCACCTGATGAACCCAGGTAAGGAGACAGGTGTTTAAAAAAAAAGTGCAAAAAAAAAAAATAAATAAGAAAGAAAAGTGCAAGATTCACTAAGATCTTATGTTTACTTTTTAGCATATTAAAAGATGTATGCTAACCCAGTAAAAGGCTTAGAAGTCCAGCTTTCTCCTGGTTTTGGAGCATTTTGATGATATAAGTAGTTTTCATACTTTGAAGTGTATCATAATCACTAGGGGAGTGGGATCTGGGAATGTGTATTTTTTGAACTGGTGTTTTTATTAATAGCCTTTATTTTTTAGAACAGTTTTAGATTTACAGAAAATGAAGGCAGTAATACAGGGAGCTACCAGTGCTCCCTACACACAGTGTCCCCTATTGATATCTTACATCACGATGGAGCATTTGTTAATATTAAGGAACCAATACTGATACATTGTTATTAACTAAGGCTGTAAAGTGTATTTAGATTTCCTTAGTTTTTACCTAATGCTCTTCTTTTGTTCCAGCAAACCTTATAACATGGCTATCGTGTACCCTTAGGCTCCTCTTGGCTGTGACAGTTCCTCAGGTTGGTTTCTGGTGGCCTTGGCATTTTTAAAAGTACTGTAGGAAGGCCCTCTATTGGAATTCGTCCAATCTGGGGAGGAGGACCACAGAGGTAAATTTCCATCTTCATCACATTGTGTAAAGGGTACATGCCATCAACATGATTTATGACTGTTATTGGCCTTGATCGTCTGGCTTAAATAGTGTTTGTCAGGTTTCTCTACTGTAAAGTTACTCCTTCCTTTTGGAAGGAAGTCACTAGGTACAGCCCACAAGTAAGAAGTGGGAAGGTATGCTCTCCCTCCTATAGGGTGGAGGATCTATATAATTAATTTGAAGTTTTTCTGAATGGAAGATCTGTCTCTTATCCCCAGTTTATTAATTTACTCAATTATTTATAGCAGTCTGTACTCATGGATATTTATTTAATACTTTGGGTTATAATCTAAAGCTACTGTATCTTGTTGGTCAAAACATTGTGGCTTTGGCCACTGGGGAGCTTTCAGTTGGTCCCTGTGCACCTTTGCCATATTCCTTCTGTGTGTGTGTATACATATCGATAAATATTTCTATGTTAACCATCTAGATCAATAGTACCATGAGATTTTATTGAAGCCCCCAATTTTAACCCATTACACATGGGTCATTCTCTCCCTTCTCTGAAAACTCCTACTCTAACAGTCAGAAACTTGGAACCACCAGCCACCATTCATTTACTTTATAGTTCAATCCCAACGTACGCGTACGCGTAGAGTGGTCTCAGAGTTGTTAACGTTTACCTCTGTGAGAAACAATTTCCTGACTGAAGGCCAGTACTCATGCGTGCTCCCTTTTGCTCTCAGGCTTACAAACTCCACGGGCTTCCAAAGCCATCAGGTCACACTCCATTGAGGGTGTTTTATGCATCTGTAACACCCCTGGACTGCCTTGTCACAGTCTGCCTTCTTCTCTGGGACCCCCTAATCTCTTAAATGGTTTTTCCAAATTTGCATACATTAAGGTTCACGCTTATGCTGTAAAGCTCTAACAGGCTTTCATAAATGCATAATAGCATGTATAAGTTACTAGGGTATCATACAGAATATTTTCACTACCCTAAAAATGTCCTGTGTTCCACCTACTAACCCTTTTCCCCCTGCCCCCCAAGACGTGAGCAACTGCCGACATAGACTGGCTTCTTTCATATAGCAATGTACATTAAAGGTTCTTCAATGTCTTTTCATGGTTTGATGGCTCATTTCTTTTTATTGCCAAATATTACTCCATTGTATGGATGTACCACAACTTATTTGTCTATCCATTTAGAAAATAGATTGGCTGCTTCTAGTTTGGGGCGATCATCATTCAGGCTGCTGAAAGCATTTGTGTGCAGGTTTTCATGTGAACATAAGTTTTTGACTCAGTTGAGTAAATACTCCTCAGTTGAGTTGCAGGGTCTGATTGTGGAATCCTATGGTAAGACTATTTTTAGCTTTATAAGAAACTGTGAAACTGCCTTCCAAAGTGGCATTTTGCATTCCTGGCGGGATGAATGAGAGTCTCATTCATGTTGTTCGACTTCCTCACAGCAATTTTGAATTTCAACACTTTTTGTAGAGTTTTCTGAATTCTAAAATTCTACTAGGCATGTGGTGATCTCTCATTTTTGTTTTAATTTGCAATTCTGTAATGAAAAATGAGCTTCTTTCACCTGCTTCTTTGCCATCTGTATGTCTTCTTTGGTAGGGTCTGGGAATATGTATGTTTTAACAAGGCTTCTAAGTGATTCTGATGAATACCAAAGTTTGGGAACCATCACTCCAACCCGTCACTTGCCACTGTCACCTCTACATCCCTGCTCGTCCTTCATTACCGTCATCCTAGACAACAGAGACGTCTTTCCTCTTACCTGATTTCACAGCTAAATATTTTTTGTCTTTAAAAATTCACCCTTTGGCTATTCACTAACAGTCTCTTTAAAGAGAAGAGTGATCAGCTCCCAAGGCCTGAAATGGAAGTACATGTGAGGGTACCTACAACTGAGGACAGGCTCTTCACTTATACTGGGGCTTAGAGAGACACTGGCTTCTAGAGTTTGATGTATCTATCCCCAGACAAGTGTGATGCCATGGGCCATGGTCGCCGGGGCCACCAGTCCAGGATCTCCCTACATGGCGATTTTTGGTGCCATAGCTTTCAATTCACAGTTTAGAACACATGCTTTTTCTGTAAAAATACAGCTCTTGAATAAAATAGAGACTGTATGTCCATTTGTGAACAGCATGACGTGCAATTCAGAATAAGGCTTAAAATGTAAGTAAAAACAGATAGCTCCCCACACTATAAACATCAATTCTTAAATAATGGCCACTGAAACTAACATCGTTTCTATTTTTTATTTTAAGAAAAACTTCTACTTTCTCTTATGCTTTGATTGTTTAGAGTCAAGGCCTGTGTGACTCAGACTTTCTGGGGACTCATCACTTCACACACTGTTCTCAGGAGTTTCGGAGGGTATTATGGTCTTCATAGAGGAGGGGATTTCACCTCCTCACCCTTTCTTTTTTTAAAGATTTTATTTATTTATTTGACAGAGTGAGAAGGGAAGAGAGAGAGAGAGAGAGAGAGAGCGCGAGCGCGCGCGCACATGAGCAGGGGGAGGGCCGGAGGGAGAAGTAGACCCCCTCTGAGCAGAGAGCCTGACAAGTTGATCCCAGGATCCTACGACTAGAGCTGAAGGCAGATGTTTAATCAACTAAGCCACCCAGGTGCCCCCTCCTCCTTATTTTTTCTAATCAGCAGTAGGCTGTCCTTAAATCCACCCAGATCTTCCCAGAAGGATTAGTAGTTTGCCTCACATGTTCTATTCACTCTCTTTAAAAGGTGAGACCACAATAAAATAATAAGCATCATCTTGTTACCCTTATGTGTGCTTAAACATCAGTAGGTATCACCAACTACCTTCTCTTTGCACCCCTAAAAAGGGTAAGTCTGCATTTTTGAAGATCAAGTTCCTACTCTCAGTTCCCTGTTCCCATGTCTTGCAGCTCTGGGCAGCTATGAATGTTTTTGTACCTAATTCCTTAAAATTATCTGGTAATTAGCCCTACCACCTCCTCCTAAAAACCATCTCTTTTGACCTCTTATTCCTTAAAACCTTTTTTTAATCTCTCCCCCCAAAAAAGAATTTTTTTAATCTCTCCAAAAATTTTAACATGTTAGGGTAGAGCCATTTTTAAAGGGTTATGATGTATTTCCTTCACAAGGACCTAGCAGTGGAAAACAAGGTCATATCTACTGCCTTTCCCTAAGGAACACAAGCCACTTTCTTTCTGTATTGCCATCTGCCTTGGTTTATGTGGAAACCATTTGAATGGGGACTCTGTTTATCTATACGCTCTGTATTATGTATTCAGTCTGTGCTCACTGTTAGAGAGGTATACCTGTCAAATTATGGCAATTGGTTATTCTTGGCTGCAGTGCTGACTTCAGCTGTGACCTTCCTCAAGTCACATAGATTTCTCTGTTTTTCAAGTTTCTCCTCCTGTAAAAAATACTGACCTACTTAAATAGAAACATTCTGAGGCTTAACCAATAGATTGTTCTGAAAATGTCAAGATCTATAAATAGTGTTACTAATGTGTTAAGCTATATATATCATCTCGCTACCTTATATGTGTGTGTGTGTGTGTGTGTGTGTGTGTGTGTATATATATATATATATATATATAGAGAGAGAGAGAGAGAGAGAGAGAGGAAGTTCTTGATTTTTAATCTGAAGAATGTTGTTACTTATACTTCCCAAGAATAATGCAAGGGAAAAAAAAATATAACATTTTGTTTTTCCCAAGACAATGGCCAATACACACCACAGATTTTTTTAGTTGTTGTCTTTCCTTCTCCCTTTCTTTATCTTTCTCTCTCTTTTTTTAGAGAGAGGAAAAAGGGAGACGCAGATGGAGAGGAAGAGAAAGAAGGAATCTCAGGCAGACTGCACCCCCAGCACATGGAACGAGGTGTGGGACTCAACCTCCCAACCCTGAGATCATGACCTGAGCAAAATCAAGAGTCAGATACTTAACTGACTGAGCCACCCAGGCATTCCTGTTTTTCATTTTTTAATGATCTTTAATGTTCACATCAAAGAGTTTCCTAGAATCTAAGACTAGGAAGAAAGAATAATGGCCATGATATCAAGCCTCCTACCCAAAGTAGGGCTATAATATTAAACTAAAGATCTGGTCATCAAACCTCTTGAAAAACTCTAAACAATTGTCCCACTTGATATGACCCTCTCGAGTGTGGTGGAATTGTTAGAAATATCTTCCTTCACACCGAGGTGAGCTCTTCTTCCTTTGAATTCCCACTCTCTGGTCTGTCTTCTAGAGCTAAATGCAGTAAAGCTCATCACTCTTCCACAGGACAGCCAATCTTTCAGTAGGACGGTTCTCAGAACCACCCAAAAGTTTTTCTTCTCCTGGTTCCCAGTTCCTTCTCGCATTCTTAATGTGACATGGTTTCCTGAATCCCGCCTCCTTTCTGTTTACTCTCTCAAGACAGAGCCAATTTCTCATGCTACTTTTCAGATGTAGCACCAAGGACTGATGACAGAACTCTACAAGTAGCCTCCCTCCCAGTGGGAAATAATGCTGGGCTGCCCCCCTTCCTGTCCTTCCCCGGCCCCAGCATCCAGCTGCAGCCAGTGGTAAGATGCTCTGCACCTGGGCCCTGCTTCACGCCCGCCTGCCGGCCGAGGGCTTCAGCTACAGACCATCACCGCTCCCCAGAGGCGGAGGCCCCACTATACATCCAGTGCCCTGGGTGCCAAATGCAGGTGCCACTCAGCACTCACCCCCACCTCCGGGTTCTGGAGGCCCATGTCAGTTTCAGCACTGAAACCTCTTTATGCCCAAGGACTCCTTGCTCATCAGTCATCTGCCAGCCTGCCAGCACATGGGAAATCCCTGGGGCCTTCACAAAATAGTGCTGCAGCACCTACTAATGATGCTGTCAGACATTCTGATAGAATTGGACTGGCATGCGACTCCGCGTGGAGCCTTTTAAAAGCCCCTCCCGGGTATTCTAAGGTGCAGCCAAGGTTAAAAACTATTGAGGAAATCTGGATCCTTCCTAAGCCTAATCTCATGTGAAGATGTTTTACCTCCCACCCGCCACTTATCACTGAGTCAGTAGGTGGTTTCCCCAGGTATGCTTCACTGATCCCCCTGTAGGCATTTAATATTGAGTCTTAAGTGAACAGCCCCTTGTTCCTTTTAGACCCATGCCCTCCAAGAGTGACAAGCTCTTCTCTTCTCCTCCCCTGCAGTATGGGCATCTCTCGTCCACTCCCACATGTTCATCATGAGCTTCAGGTTGTTATTTTTCTCACCATCTCACCATGGTCTGCTTGAGGATCAATGGGCATTGTGTTCCCACATACAGGCCTACACTTCCTTGACCTCAACTCCAGTGACTTCATTCATCTTGTACCTCTCTGTCACCCACTCCCAAGTCTCCATGCAGACCTTACTGTCATTCAGAAAAACTCCCTCATAGATTTTAAACCCCACTGTCCTATCCTGACAATTCCCTCTTCAGTTCCCATACTCGTTCCCACCCCTATACCAAATCTGTCTTTTCTTGCACAGCCAAACTTTTTAAAACAGCACAATTTTCACTCACCAACACCCATTTCCCTACCTCCCAGGTACTCCCAACCCACCTCACCCTGGCTTCTCAGCCCAAGATGCTGCAGAAGTACTCTTCCAAGCACACTTCTAAATTTTCATTTACTTTTCATCTACTTCACAATAGATGGTGCTTCCCCTGAAACCATTTCTTCATTCAGTTTGTAGAACCACAATCTCCTGGATCACCTGTTTCGTCAACTGACCACTATTTTAAGTGTCCTATCAGGCTTCTCTTCTCCTGCCAGACTTTTAAACATCGCTGGTCCCTATGTCTCTAGTCTGGTCTCCTAATAACCTTTAAACTCATTTAAGCATGTCCATTGCCTCAATGACTGCTCTTACACAGATCACTCCCGAAACTAAATCCCCGGCCTAGACCCCTTACCTGCTACATGAATTAAATTTCAGGTTACTACATATCTCCAAAAGAACATCCCATACTCTCCTCAAATTCTGTATATTCAAAGAGGAAATCATTATCTTCTCCCTGCTGTCATAAGATTCTAAGGTCAAAATGAACTACAGAGGCTGTCTCGTTCAGCCTGCAATCCCACAGCTTCAAGAGTCTCTACAAACACAAGCATTACAGCACAAGAGCTGCCTTGTGGCTCATTCAACTCAGTATCATCCTGGGAAGAGCCCTTTTGGAAAGTACACCCTAACTGGTCCCCTCCCAGGCCCCCTATCTTAGAATACAATGCCAAATTCACCCGGTGAATTAATTTTAAAAAATAATTTAAAAAATTAAAAAATAAAAAAAAAATGAGGTCCTGCTAGTTGTACCCTTCTCTCTTAAGTCCACATTCAGGCAATCACCAAGTCCTATTAATTCCACCTCTCAAAGTTCTCTTCATAGTCACCCTCTTCAGTTGTTTCATTTAAAAATATTTATTGAGCCTCTGTTATGTTCCAGGCACTAGTTTAAACTCTGGGGACATGGTGGTAAATAAGAAAGTCACAGTCTTGCCCTGACCATCTTCACACTCAGTGCCAATCAGGGTTCAATCAGAGAAGAGACCCACTCAGAGTGAGGAGGCCTAGTCTAGGGATTTGACTGAGTGCCATTTTGGGGAGCTGGTTAAAGAGTTAACGTACAGCTGTTGCTTCTTAATTTCGTGCTGCCCTGAAGTCAGCAGGGCACACAGCTGGTAAGGAAAGGTGGAAAGGAAGTGGGGGAGAGCAAGGACAAACTGGAACCCACAAGGGGAGGTTGGAGCCCAAGAGGACAAACGGAAACTCTCCTCATCTCCCAGCACCTCTAAGCTTTCACCCTTTATCCAGAATCTAAACCACAGCTGGCCCAGAGGTGAAGGAGCTAAGAGAAGATCAATGATAGTTGGACTAGATGCATGCCCACCTGCTGCCTGGAGCCAAGAATACGAACCAGCGAATTCTCAAGCATGCATGAGCTGCAACAGCGCCCAACCCTACATCCACTTCCCATGTAAACATTGCTGCTGCCCTCTTCCCTTCCAAATCCTGTGAAATTTCTCTTGAAGCCAGTCCTAACCGACAACTGCACAAGAAAGGGAAGTTTAATTCCAGTTTAGCTCATCTGACCCAGTACAAAGCCACTGCATCATCACTGAGTGGCTCTGCCCACCCCTCCTGTCCCCCTCCAATCCATCCTTCACAGTGTCCTCAGGAGATGGTTGTCTTATGCAACCGTGGTAATGATGCTGACCCAAATGGAAGCAATTCCCCATCAAATTTCCTACTTTCTCTCCATCAGCAACAGCACAAAATCTAAACTTCTTTGCATAATTTATTAGTTAGGATTAGGTATGTTTGCAAGAGAGACGAAACTTGAAGTAACAGTTGTTTAAATGAAATAGAAATGTATTTCTCTCTCAGGTAGAAATCTGCACAGGTGGTCTGGAGCTGTAAAGTTACCCATGGCATTAATGACCCGGCTTTCTATCTTGGTCCATACAGTTGACATTATTTGCTTTCCAGAATTCAGGTGGAGAAAGGGAGAAACACAAAACAAATAAAAAGGATGTTCTTGTGCTCACTGTGTTTAAGGGCCTAAGGGCAGACTCCCTAAGCCACCAGGCCACACCTAGCTTCAAGGAAGTTTGGGAAATGTAGTCTTTGATCTGAGCTGTTATGTGCCCTGCTAGCATGTTTATTGTTAATTGAAGAAGGGAGGAAATAAATATCAGGGGACAATTACTAGTCTCTCCCACATGTGACATATGAGACCCCTCATCACCTGACCCTGACTACTTTTCTAACCTCATTTCCTGTCCACTCACCTTTATATTTTAATAGCAAACTAGAATACTCAATGTTTCACCCAACACTCCATGAACTATCATAATTTCATGACTTTGCACATTCTGTTCCTTTGCCTGGAATCTCCTCATCCACTTATCTATTTATCCTCTAAGAGAAAGCTCACTGTCTCTTTGTCTGAGGTGTTCCACCTCCTTTCACACCTCCTGTCCTTCAAACAAATATCAGTTAAATAATTATAGCATCATATGATAACCACTTGCTGCCACATCTGCCTCCCTTCTGTCTGAGTTCCTTAAGTGTGTCCTTTTTCTGCCCTGAATCTCAACATTTGGCCAGGTATCCAGTGCACAATGCATAGGAAATGTCTGCAGATCGAGGACATGCAGTGTGCAAACGGATTGGCATTTTATTCGTCCGTATGCTGCATTTCTATTAATGCTCTCTAAAGTTGCTGAAGTAGCAGCCAGCCACAAGCTTCTCTGGCGCTGGAATTGCTACACCGCCTCTACTGTCGACTAAGGAGAGATCAAGCCAGAGGCTTCCTGACAGAAAATGAGCTTGCCTGAGGAAAGAAGTAATTGCTTCTTTATCTCTTAAATACAGTATTGAGGGCAAGCATAGATGATTCCCTAACTCTCCCTGTGCCTTTAGAGAAAAAGACAAAAACATCGCAGAGCCAACATGTTACAGGGTGCATAAGAAGGTTAGAAGAGGTCTCAGGGGACAAACTAATAGCCAAAATGACAAACATCACACATTATTAGGACATAATATTCTCCTTAAGGCTACAATCTGATGGGGGAGGTAGCTAGCTCAAACCCCGCCAGGAAATACTTCGTGACCCCTCTAGGCATCTCCCCAAGAACAGGAAAGCCTTTGAGATGCAACTTTGTCCCCACCCTCACCGCACCACATTTCCTATTCTTTTGGAAGGATATAAAGGCTCTGCTCTTAACACACAAATACTCAGAGCATTAGGGAAAACCCTTCCTGGCAATTATTAGTATTACAGCTGTCCTTATGTTTTGCTGAAAAGCAAATATTGAAGATATATTCAATAGAAGATATTTTGAGAGAGAACAGTTAACTGTACTATCTAGTTTGTTATCAGGGACTTTAAGTAGTTGTATGTGAACAATTTTAAGCTTTGATTGCGTTCTCTTATGGACCATTTAGAAGAAAAGCCATAAGAATGTTTTTTGAATTACTTCCTATGACTACTGACAGCCCTTTGCAAAGCCCCATATGCTTCTGGTGATGGAGTACACTGGAGTGCCCTTTTGGCCCACAAATTCCATTTCTAGTAAAACATCCCACGGAAATAATCAGAAGTATATCCAAAGATTTTGTAAAAGGATATTTACCTCATCACTATTCAAGATAGTGGAAAAACTGGAAATACATGTCTTAAATTGTTGTAGATGTTCATAAAGTTAAGTAAAAACATGAAGGCCATAAAAGAGAATATTCAGTGTGATCCAAATTTTCTTTTTTAATCAAATTATTCTATCATATATTACAAGATAATTTGGCTGGGCAGGTAGGTGCTGGCCCAGACTCAGGACGATGGCAGATTTGCATAATACCCCTCCTAACACTAATATATCCATTTTGTTCAAGCTTAACAATTACTGAGATTCTGACCACAATCTTCATGTACATAAGTTAATAGAAGGAATAAAGACTTCTGGAAGATCCCAAATCCTTCCCCTTGAGATTCAAAGTTTTGTACTTTGTCTGATGGGTTAGAAATGAGAGGGTCTGAGTTTGAACTTTAAGGAAGATTAGTGAGAATCCTAAAAGGAACTTACCATGTAGGTGGGAGGAATCAAGAGCAGTGAATTGGTCTTGGCACCAAGGGCTAAGGATTATCTGTCTCAGAACTCCTCCCAACTCAGCTACCCTGGAGGTGGACTTATATTAGAAGAATTTTAACCCTTGGGGACCAGGCATATTTCTGTGGAGCACAAAAGGTAAGGCAGAGAGAAGACAAGCTGTCCCTCACCCACAGAAATACCACTGCAGTCATGTGTCCAACCGGTGAGTAGAAAACAGAGGTGGGCGATGAGGCCAGCACGAGTGGGAGTCCAGCTAGCCAGACCCATACAGGTCTGCCAGGGTTTCCACAAAACTGGCACTGACCACCCAGCCTGTCCCAGTGGTAGGGTTAAGAGCTACAGAAACAAGATGGCTTGGGGCATAAACAACCTTGCTTAGAGGCTCCCCTCCTCCACCACCATCTGATTCTCATTTAATTGAGCCTATCATAGAAACTTTCCCTATGAGAGTGAAATCTGGAACTCTCTATTAGTAGGCAACACCAACATATCTGTCCCACCGACTTCAGAGCAAGCTTTTCTTGTTGGAGAACCAGCCCCATGGCCAACAGTAACCTCAAGGTGGCATCCAAGTTCCTCTACTACCTGGAAGTACTAGAAGGATCAGAACAACTTTTAGCAAGAGATTAGCCCCCACAGTAACTCCAGAAATACCAGGGAAGAAAAACCCTGGGAAAAGCTGGGATTTTGCTAATTTAGCCAGTAGGATCTGGGAGTCAATACCACTTGAGATATCAGTGTAAGGACGACTGTGGGGAAAGGGAACAAGGCACAGTCCAGAATGATAATGGACCTTTGCCAAGTATATACTTACCCCACAGACTAATTATCTAGAACAAGAATAATGTGATGTTGGGAACAACTGTATGTACTTTTAAGTGTGCAGGAAAGAGTATGGACTCTCAGAGGTGACTGGTAGACCCCAGTGAAAATGAAATTTAAGGAATATTACCAACCTTTCAAAGGTTTAGTTATAAGAGGTTCAAGAAAAACAAGGACAAAAGTTAGCCCTACTACAAAAATAGAGAGCATTTGGTACTCTAGAGGACTCAATTATAACAAATGACCATAATTTTGAAATGGATTGGAACTCCATGGCCAAGTTCAATACCTCTCTTTACTTCAGGTGTGTGAAGTGGAATCTCCTGAAGGAGGGGTGAGGATGAAGGGCATATGGTTACAGGCCTGGATTGGGGATAGGATGGTTCACCAACAAAGTACAAACCCAGCCCATCCGAAGTACTTGCCCAGTACTATAGGTGAGAGGTTGAGGAGCTTCCAGATATTCTTCTCATCCTTGTCTTGAGTGCAGATTCAGCCAAAAGACAGAAACCACTTCTTTTCCTGAAGTTTTCACAACTGAGACACCTTGTTTAAATCTTGAAAACTTTTCATTTAAAGACTCTTCAATCCCTAGACTGTGGAAGAAAGACAAGATACAAATAAGGAATAAGGTTATGTCCTTCCTGAGTGTAAAAGAATCTGTGTTCAGAGTAACAGCATAAAATTGAGATCTAAGAACACTGACCCTGAAAATAACACCATAAAAAGAGTGCTCTGCCTAAAGTTGACATCTGGTTAGAGCCAGCAATTAATGACATCTCAAGGGTGATCATACTTTATTATCTAAATCAGAATAACCTGAGTATGAAAGGGAAATCTATGAATGTTTATACCCAAATAACAGGCATAGAACCAGGGCTATCTTAGACCAACCAGAATGTATGGTCATCTAATTGTTTCTAAGTCCTATAGTCCATATGTTTCTATTGGGTTATTATAGAAAATCAAGGCAAAATTTGAGGTAAAAATGAACCACTCTGCATGCCCTCTGAATGCATCAAAAGAGATCTGTGTGCCAAAGCCACAAGACCAGAATACTCCAGACAAAATGCTAGGAATCCAGTTGTTTTCAAAAATTGCTTGAAGAGGTAGGCATTATCAAATGCACAGGACTAATCAGGATAAAGAAAAGATAGTATTCTTCTGTCCCCTAAGAGTACAGTTTAAAATGATGGCCCAACGGGTCTTAGAATAACTACTGTTTTCTAGAAATTGATGGTAAAATGATTAATGACATAAATTAAAAGTTTGTTTATATGACCTAATTTTATTTGGCAAGACCTTGAAGGATCATGAACATCATCATTCTCCATCAGGGAGACACAGGCTTATAGGTACACCTTGACAAAACCTAGGTCCTTAGTTTAAAAACACGTAAGACATATAGAATTGCAGTAGTGATGAAAATACCTCCGCCATCACTGCCAGCCTAGGTCCATCAATGATAGAAAAGGAAAAGTCTTCTTCAAGTTCAAGGATCTGAGTCAAAGTGATCAGATCAGAAAGGTGGGCAAAAGTGACAGCCCAAGGAATTTCTAGAAGCCTACTTATTGCCCCAGTCCTCCTGGAAGAAGCACTGTGGGCAAAGATTTGTGAGCATGCATTCAAGGTTGTGGCCAACTTCTAAATCTGAGTTCATCTTTTATTTTACACCCTCATACTGCCTCTGAGGTTTAGGAGCTCTGTTTCATCTAGATAATTCAAAGGAAAAAAAGCCCAAGGTTTCTGTCGACAAGTCTTTCCAAGACTGAAATGCAATACACTCATCACAGATTAACCTTCCTGCTGCCAAAGTTCAAGTACAGCTGAGAGTCAGGAATGTGTTGATGGTGTGCTTCTCTGGATGTGGAAGGATAATAGTGCCCTACCATCAGAATGTGCTACCAGTGTCAAACTAAATATTACTGCAAGATAGCAGAACACGCCTCAGGTAAAAGGTGGAAAAGCTGTTTTCATAAACACAAAGGGAAAGTAGAGTCTGAAAAGCGCTTTAAGACTCAGTTAAGAATGTATGATGCCAGTCAGGAAAGGGATTCTCTCCACTTCACAAAAGACTAGATGAACTGCTGCCTCATGGAGGACACACAGGGGCCTTAGCACCACAACGCAAGGGCACAGGAAGATGGAAGGCAGTGGAAGACGGCCGGACAGCAGCAGGGAAGTACCTGCCCAAGGCTTGCTGCTCACTGGCAGCCCAGGGGGCAGATGGCACCCTGCGAAGCCAGATCCAAGGCTGAAGAAGAAAATGGCACAGGAGATTCTACAGACTAAATGTTATCCTCCCCATATTCATGCATTCAAACCCAATCCTCAGTGTGATGGAATTTGAGAGTGGGACCTTTGGGAGGTAATTAGGTCACTTTAGAGGGTAGATCCTCATGAATGGGATTGGTGCCCCTATCAAAGAGACCCTAGGGGTGCCTGTGTGGCTCAGTCAGTTAAGCGTCTGACTCTTGATCTCATCTCAGGGTTGTGTGTTCAAGCCCCACCTTGGGCTCCACACTGGCTGTACACCTATTTTAAAAAGAGAGAGAGAGAGAGAGAGACCGACCCCAGAGAGCTGCCTTGTCCCTACTGCCATGTGAGGACACTGAAAAAAGACAACTATCTATGAACCAGATAGGGGGCTCTCGCAAGACACCAAATTGGCCATCACCTTGATCTTGGACTTCCCAGCCTCCAGAACTTTGAGAAACATAACTTCTGTTTATAAGCCACCCAGTCCGTGGTAAGCCATTATAGCGGTTCAGACTATGGCAGGGGATGTGACTACTGAGTTTGCTGGGCTCCCAAACACCTGCGGGCTGTCCCAAGGACTCCATAAACAGATGCAACCTTCTTTCAAACAGAAATTCTGAAAGAGCTAGAGGGATAAGTTTTAAAATGTTGTGCTGATGTGTCTTGCTAAATATAGTTTCCACAAATATTTTTTTCTTTTTTTTTTTTGTTTTCTTTCATTTTTTTCAACTTGTGTGATTTTATGAATGATGTTTTTAGTTACAGCTAGACTCAAAAGAATTCTGTTTTGATTATAGTGCTTGTTATCTTACCTCCTATTGCCAAAACAAAGACAGAATATAAAACAATATGTGCACTGTTATTACAACTATCTAAAAATATGCAAGTGTAAGGGCAAAGACCAAAAGGTAAGATACAGAGAAAGAAAAAATTGCTTTTTAAAACTTAGAGACATGACCATTAAAACCCAAATTTATTGTCTCTCTCTCTATATATATATATATTTCTAGTTATAATTCTCAGTTACTGATATTTCAGAACAAGTTTTATTCAAAGATCTCATCAAAAGTTTAGAAATAAGATTACTTTTGCCATAAAAATGTCAGATTTGACAATTAATTACATACTAATATTTCAGTGAGTCCTCCCCATTTTCTAAGTATAGATGCTAGCTTAAAATGTGTTAGGAAATAAGATATGCATCTGGGTGAACATGCAATGGTGCTTAAAGGAGAAAATGAAGCAGCTGGCTGGCTCAGTCAGTGCAGTGTAAGACTCTTGATGTCAAGGTTGTGAATTCAAGCCCCCTACTGGGTATAGAGATTACTTAAAAATGAAATCTTTTAGGGCTGCCTGGGGGGTGCAGGTTGGTAAGCATCCAACTCTTGGTTTGGCTTAGGTCTTGATCCCAGGGTGACAGGATCAAGCCCTGCACTGGGCTCCTTGCTCAGCAGGGAGTCTTCTTAAGATTCTCTCTCGGGACGCCTGGGTGGCTCAGTTGGTTAAGCAACTGCCTTCGGCTCAGGTCACGATCCCAGAGTCCCACATCGGGTTCCCTGCTCGGCGGGAAGCCTGCTTCTCCCTCTCTCACTCCCCCTGCTTGTGTTCCCTCTCTGGCTGTGTTTCTCTCTGTCAAATAAATAAAATCTTAAAAAAAAAAAAAAAAGATTCTCTCTCTCCCTCTGCCCCTTCCACTCACACACACTCTCTCTCTTTCTCTCTAAAATAAATAAATCTTTAAAAAAATAAAATCTTTAAAAAAAATTTTAATAAAGGAAAAAGAAACCTTTCTCTTGGAATGTTACTAGCTTAATATCAATAGTTACAAAAGTTTTATCTAGAAATTGGTTTTAAAAATATAACTCCAAGTAATGGATTATTAAGTGAAAGGGCAAAGTTGTAATCCCAGCCTCCTATCTCCTTGCCCAGCACCATTCCAAACCCCTTCACTGCTTTGAAACACAGCTAAACTCCTTGTTCTTGTGTTATCAGAGCAGAAACATCCTTATTTCAAAAGATGTATACATTCCTCATTGGACCATGCCAAACTTGATGGCCAAAGAGTACACAGGAAGTTCTTGTGCCTTGAAAAATGAGAGGCTTCTAGAAACAAAACGTAGCCATTCAACTCTAGTAGACTACTTCTGGTGAGAATGGATGGACGATTTTAGATATTAGCATAGTTAGATGTACAGGAATTCTCCAAAGATGGTGAAATGGCAATAAGACCTCTAGGAAACACATCTGTTTTAAAATATTAGGAATCTGTTTATAATATTAGGAATCCAGGCCATTGATCTCATGAGAAGCACCTTACACCACTTCTCACTTTAGCAAATAGCAAGGCCCAAAGGTTGGGTCAACAAGTGGGGCTCCAAGGAATTGTTTTACGTCAATTCAAGGTCAAGGCCTGAAGACAGTAAGCAACAGCGGGATATTGCACTGGGAAGTGTAGTATGTAAGCCAGCAGGAGTCCCAACTCCTTTGCCAATAATACTACATGTTCCTTCCCTGATAGTCTGGGTTCCTTTGTATCTGTTTCAGAAAATTCCCCCAAAAATCAAAAATTCAAGACAAAATAAATCAATAGATAAATGAACTGTATTTAGTTGTGTTCAATGCTTGCCAAAAACACAAAACCTTAAAGAAATAAGAGAGCATTCCTATAGGAAGGGAATGCAAAATTGGAATCAAAGTTATTTTCAGGAATAATGAATTCCAAGGCCCACTCTCCCTTCATTAGATAAGTGAGCAATGACCCAGAAAGGCAGCTGGAAGGAGGGGGGAATGAAAATATTTTATGCTTATTATAAATTAATCCTAAACCACCTAATTCCCTCTCCTTTTTCTTTCACCATCCACCAATGTAAAAAGAGAAATTAGAATGAAGCTAAGTAATCTTTATTATACACCTATTAAGTGTCAAAAATTCTAATAACTGTTTTATTCATTCACTCGAAAATATTATAAAGCATGTTCTGAATGTGAAGCATGATATAAGGACACAACCAGGAATGAGACACAACCAATGGCCTCAAGGAGATTACACTGGAAATCAGTTAGGAAGTAAATAGGCAATTACAACACAATTAATGGTCGCTCTTTTGGAGGCACATACACACCAGGGTGGACACATAGAGAAGGGAGTACCTGAACTCCAATAATAATTAAAAGCAAAATAGATTGTAAAACACCTAGAAATAAATTTTAAAAGATAGGTACATAATGTGTATTAGAAAAGAAAAACAGATAATTGTGTTTAAAAATATAAAGGAAGACCCAAATAAATGGAGATTTAAGCCATGCTCTTGGTTAGAGAGCTGTGACATCATAACAATATCAATTACCCCCAATTCATCTATATATTTAATGTAATTCCATCAAAATCCCAGTGGGATAAAGGGCACTATGTAGAGACACTAGTTTTCTACCCTAACTCGTGTTTTTTAAGGTCTCTTAGTAATAAATGTTCCAAGTTTAGGCTGAGCACCTGGCCATACAGAACACAGAATATATTTCCAGGCTTTGCAACAATTAGGTGAAGATATGGCGCCAAGTTTTGCCAATAAGATATAAATATAAATGTTGTATTGAGGCTACTAGGAAACCCCCTCAAAGGCAGCCAGCTTGCTCCCTTTGCCTCTTCATCTTCACGTGCCTCTTCCCCACATGTTGTGGTAGAAACTTGAGCAGTCATTTTAGAACATGAGGTCAAAGCCAAATATTGAGGATAGTGAAACAAGAGGATAGAAAATATTTATCTCCTGTTAATCATGTACCCACCACAGTGTCCCTGGACCAAATTTTGTTTGATAGAGAAATACACTTTCATCTAGTTTAAACCACTGTTGGTTTTAAATTTTCAGCTGAATCTGGTCCTAATCAGTAGAATGCCCAAGAGTGAATGAACAAGAACAGCTAAAAAAAACTTTGACAAAGACGAATGAAAGACCTGTCATCTCAGATGTTAAAACATACTCCAAAGCTCTAGTAATTATACAGGGTGGCATTGGCACAGGAATAGAGAAAAGCTCAATGAGACAGATTTTAGAGCCTAGAAATGGACCTGTGCATGTATGTGTATGACAAAGTAAAAAAATCCAAAAATAAATAAATATATATATAAATAAATAATCACCAAATCCCCATCTTATATCATACAAAAGAATTTACTCCTGATGCCTTAAAAAAAAACCCTAAGTATAAAAATAAATGATTATAATAAAATATAGAACATTTTAAATTGTGAGATAGAAAAGAGCTCTTTCAACAAAATATGAAACTTGGAAGTCATAAAAAATAAATAGATATCACAGTATAATTTTTTAAGTTCTATATAACAAAAGATCCTATAAACAAAGTTACTAGACAAATGACAGACCGGACATAAAGATTTGGAATATTTTTAACAGACAAAGAGTTCGTATTTTGCCCTTCATGCCAGCAAATATTTTTTGCAGATTGGTAGTAATCTGGAGAAATTAGTGCTCACACACTAATGGTAGGAGGGTAAATCAATAACCTTTTTTTGAGAGCAATTTTGTTTTTCCTTTTAAAATATTCATATTTTATAAATAAATAAATGAATGGATAAATAAATAAATAAATAAATAAATAAAATGTTCATATTTTACTCCTACAACTGCCCTCAACTGCCCCAAAATATACACTTACAATTCTTCCTTACACCGCTATTTGTAATTACAAAATTTGGAAGCCATGCTAATATTCATCAGTACAGAAATGATTAAATATACTTGAGTTCACCCACATCATGAGTCATGTGTCCTAATGTAGAAAGATGCCTGGGAAATACTACTTAATTTAAAGATGCAAGCTACAGAAAAATATAGATGTAGCATAATCCCATTTTGACAAAATTATAATATAATGTATAGAATCACTGGAGAAATGTAGCCTAAAACACTGACTACGGTTATTTCTAGGGTTGGATCTGTTTGGGACTTACTTGGCTATTTTGCTAATGTTCAAATATTGCCTATGTACTGTATTTGTAATCAGAGAGAAAAACAAATGTCATGGCTTGGGAAACTCTTCATGATCTGGAAACTATCCCTCCAACCATCTTCACTTCTCCCTACCTGTCAATTTATGCTCTAGGTCACATGGAATCACATACAACATGTTTCTAACCTCCTTGCTTTAGTTGATGCCGTAATTCCACAAAAGACTCAGACACAAAAATATACCCAGCTCTTATTCACCTCTTCATCTCAGCTGAGCTGGCTCCATCTCCAGAAACAGCCCCTTAGACCTCCACTCTCCACTCTGGCTGGCCTGGGTGCTCCACCTCAGAGATATCACAGCACATGCTTCTTACTTGTGTCAACATTTGTTACAGTGTTAGGTCAACATTGTATTGCAATTATCACTTAATGTGTTAATATCCCCCATTAGACTGAGAGATCTCCAAGGGAGGGATTTACTCAGTGCTCAGGGCTCTTAGGTATAAATTTCATGAAGGCATGGGACAGGGTACCATTATTCACTAACCCAGTATCTGATAGATAGTGGGCACAATGATGAATGAATAATGAATCATGAATGAATTAACTGCCCACCTACCTGACTGTACCTTTGTAGTCATCTCTTCAGTTGGCCTGAGTCAATGCCCAGCCCCTATTCAAGAAGTTGTATTTCAGGAATAGACTTAATTCTTAATTAATTAATTTTTAATTCAGCAGAGGTGAAAAAAATGGATGCACAGTTGTTCACAGCAATATTTTTACTCATTTATTTATTTATTTATTTATTTATTTATTTTGTGATTTTTTTTTTTCACAGCAATATTTTAAATAATAGGGAAAGTGCAGGTAACCAGATAATTGAAGTGTCTAACTTTGAACACGGTCTTAGGGGCGCCTGGGTGGCTCAGTTGGTTAAGCGACTGCCTTCGGCTCAGGTCATGATCCCGGAGACCCGGGATCGAGTCCCGCATCGGGCTCCCTGCTCGGCGGGAAGCCTGCTTCTCCCTCTCTCACTCCCCCTGCTTGTGTTCCCTCTCTGACTGTGTTTCTCTCTGTCAAATAAATAAAATTAAAAAAGTAAAAAAAATAAAAAAATAAACACGGTCTTAAACAAGGAAACATTTAGCAAGCATCTACTCTCCAGTAAAAGAAAATGAGATTTAGCCCCTGCCATGCGTTGAATTATATTCTCTAAAAAGATATGCTGAAGTTCTAAACCCCAGTACCTCAGAATGCAACCTTATTTTGCATGAGGGTCGTTGCAGAGGGAATTAGTTAAGATAAGGTCGTACTGGAGTAGGGAGGATCCTTAGTCCCACATGACTTGTGCCCTTAGAAGAAGAGAGAGACACACACAGAAAGAAGGCCATGGCATCACAGAGGCAGAGATTGGAGTCCCAGAACACCAAGGAAGGGCAGCCACCAGAAACTGGATTGCCCCACAGCTCTCCGAGGGAACACAGTTCTGCCGACACCTGGATTTCAGACTGCTAGCTCCAAAACTGCAAGACAATCCATTTCTGTTCTCTTCAAGCCACCCAGTTTGTAGTCCCTTTTTACTGCAGCCCTAGGAAACTAACAGACTCTCTATCTTCAGGAACCATAATAAGAGACATACATACAAACAAATATTTACACCACAGAGTGATAAGACAAAATCAAAATAAAATTATGTACAACATTCAAATGTAGTAACAAGTAGTGGTTAACTCTGCTGGGGATCTACATGGGGAGGGGGAATTCAGGGAAGCCTTCACAGATGCAGTGATGTTACTGTGGGGTTTGGATGTTGGCTATAGGAATGCAAGGTAGGGATGGGGAATGAGATCATGTTCTTCCAGACATAGCAACCAGCCTGTGCAAAGCCTGTGAAGTGTGAAATGGCATTGTGGGTCCAAGAATTTCAGTAATTTATTACTGCTCTAGTGCAAGTAGAATGCCAAAGAAAATACTGACCAAAGAAAAAATTTCAAGAAGCAAAGACCAGATTGTACATCACCTTGTATGCCTCATCAAAGCAACTGATATTTATCCATTCCATGATGAGAAGCACTGAAGTTCTGAAGGGAAAAACAGGGTGAGATTAGAAAGGTCACTCCATGGAGCAAAACGAAGTAGGAATCGGGCAGAATATGGAGATACAAGCCCAACAGAAAGACAAATTAGTAGGGGACTTTTTTCTGTCCCTCCTGATGCCCTCTCTTTCCCCCCACAGCTACTACTCCTTACCCACTGACAGTTCAGACTGATCATCATACAGGTTTTATGTGGAAAGGAGATTACTTATTTTTCTCAGTAGATCCGGGTCACAGTGAAGACTAATTGATGTACATGTAAGAGAAAATGCAGAAATACAAATTTCTCTCGTTATAAAGAGCATTATAATTAGGGCAGCATTTTCCAAATCTGTCTTCAGATCCCTTCTATGAAGAGGTTGAAGTTCCATGGCCAAATGTGTGGAAAAATCTGGTTTAAACAAAATGGTTTTCTCCCCTTCCTGATCTTTGCAGAGCTCTTACTCTAATTTACATAATGGTTTTCCAAGAGGGGGCAATTCTGTAATGTAGTTTCTTAATAATGCATTTGATCTCAGAATCTTTTTCTGCAAATTACCACTTTCCAAAATGGAACACATTTGTGGAAATGTTCAGTAGAATTTTCTAATGAGGTAGCAATCCCTGTTTGGCTTCATTTTTTATGAGAGCTCAGCCCTCATCAAGGATGTAAAAGGAGATTTCTCCATAGAGTAGAACATTAAATTTCTGATGTCACTTTCACCTCTACATGCCATTATTCTGTGGCTATTGATGATTTCCTCATGCCTGAAATCTGATTTGTTCTATCTTCAAGACTTCATTGTATTACTGATTTTTTTAAAGGGGGAGGAAATTTCACCCATTAATTAAATGGTAAACATAACTGGGCAGTGAAGACTGGAATTTTTTTCCCTGCATAAGGTCACTTACTCCCAGGATCAGACCACAAGTCCTTCATTAGTGAAGAAATCCAAAGCTCTCTGCTCCAGAGAGCCACCCAGCTCCAACACCGTGCCCAATTATGTGGCTTCCATTCAGACGTGCAACTCCAAGACTCTTAGTAATATGAGCTATTCTTGATTTCTCCCAGGGAAAAGGAGATTTAAATACTTGACTGAGTCAAAGGAATGTTGTCATCAATAATAAGAGGAGGGCTGAAAAGAAACAAAGAGAACCGCTGTCTAAGGGCATGCTGGCAGGACATACCTCCTACCAGACAGGCTGTGTGTGGAACTGAACTGAGGATGACAGGCAGGAGGAAGGGAATGAAGAAATCAAGGAGGAAAAATTATTTCTTTGCTGACTAAAGAAACTGCTGCTCTATCACAATCCTGGCCAGCCCAGTGGAGGTTTCAAACCCTGACCCTCTTCCCACTTAACTCAGTTCTAAGATATAAGTGCATCTGATTGGCAAAACCTAAATTACAACCAGAACCTAAGAGAGCCTTAAAAATGTGATCTCTAGCTTTGTAGCCTCTGATGTATAGGAAGACATGCAAGAAAGACATTACGATGGACAAGGAGAAGGCCAAACAAACTATAGTATGTACCACATGATAGATAGATGTAACAATACTTAGAGAAGGCAGGTATTTTTGAAAGAAAACAAAACACAGACTAGAAGGACTCAGGTGAGATTCGACGACAAGTCATAATTTATTTCAGGAAGTTCCTGGTGATCTACCTACCCTGCCAGTCATTAATAGCCACTCATACCTAAGTTGAGTCTAAGTAAAGATGGAACATATATAGTAAACATCCTTACACTTTCCCTTTCCAATCCTGTGGCAGACATTAGAAATCAATCACTTTTGTGGTAAACCTAGAGTCAGTTTCAGAATCCTTTTCAGAACAATTCATCAGGTAGCTGGTAACATCAATCAGAGCAAACAGAAAACTTGGAAATTCTCATCCTTCATTCACAGCCTTTACAACATTTTACTTTTAAAAATGGTCTCTCTGGGAACACCTGGGTGGCTCAGCCATTAAGCATCTGCCTTTGGCTCCGGTCATGACCCCAGGGTCCTGGGATGGAGCCCCGCATTGTGCTCCCTGCTCCCTGGGAAGCTTGCTTCTCCCCCTTACTTCCCCTGCCCAGTTGCCTTGCTGTGTCTCTCTCTGTCAAATAAATAAATAAAATCTTAAAAAAAAAAAAAAAAAAAGGTCTGTCTGCTGGTCGTCAGTTATCACCCCAAAAATTATATGCAAAAATGAAACAAAACAAAGAAACAAATAAAAAACAAAATTCAGTCGTTTAAAGCAACATTCATTTATTATTGCTAATGCACCTGTCATGCTGGCTGACCAAGATGAGGCATAGCTAGAGCAGCTCTGCTCCATCTGCCCTCAATCCTCCCTGGACCAATGCGCTAGTCCAGGCATGTTATTTTCATGAGATGACCAAGGCACAAGAGGGGCTACAGAAATGCAGAGCCTAGGTTTGGAACTGGCACACTATCATTTCTATGTACAGGCGGCTATCAAGAACAAATCATAAAGTTGGGCCCAAAGTTAAGGGCAAGGAGATGTAGTTCAGCCTCTATGAGGCCCCATCAAGGGTGCAGAAGCAAGGGGCGACAGGGAATTGGGTACAATAAAGCAATCTACCACAGGCCCTGGTCAAAGGTCATTGTCAGCTCACAGTAAAATCGAGTATAACCTCTAAGTTTCATTGCCAACAAACTTGAGAAATTCTGCCCTACTTGTAAGACACTGGATCTTGTCAACTAAGAAAGTTGATCCACATCAGAGGCCCATGGCAGCAGCGATGTCATCTAAAGACATCAATTTGCTTCCATTATTCAGTGCTATTTATGAAGGAAGATTTAAATTTGTGATTTTGATAGTCTTAGAAAACAAATATAGCCTGATGGTAATAATAAGTCCTAGAGTACACAGGGTGCTATAAATTTTTAGTTTATTGATGCCATGATTAAAAGAATTGCTAACAAAATATGTTTTAACCATATAATATTAGGAAAACATGCCATTTAACCATAAATCTTCACAACATGAACAGCAACTATTGTAATTTGGTGTTACATGTCACATTCATAATCACTATTTTGGCACCAGATAGAAGAAAGCTATGAATGCTTTTACTGAATCCACCAATGCTATAAATGCCTTTCAGTAACTCTTCTACCAAGAAAGCTACATTTCAGAACACTTCATGTCCCTGATTCCTTTTAACACAGCTTAGTCTTAGTACTTGCATTAAAGATTGTCTTTCCTCTTTCTCCCTTTATGGTCAAATCTATAATCACCAATAACAATACAAGGTGAGGAAAAGGGTGGGGAAAGATGTTGGTTTAAAAAAACTAAGTGAGAGAAGGCTTTTAAGAGAAAATGATCTTTCATTTATAACATCTTGATTGGCCTGCTGCTGCAGAAAGATATCCCTTAAGATTATGCAGGATGGTCCAGGAGTGAAGAAAAAGGGAAGTAAGTTGTTCTATGCAATAAGTAAGAAGTTTTTGTGGAAGTTGGCAGGAGAGGCGTGGGAGATGGTGTCTGAGAATACAGTAGAAACTGGGGGAAGAGATAGAAGAGGTTGAGAGAGAAAAAGGGGTTCATGGCAGGAGACCAGAGAACAGATGACTATGCGGAAGTCCAAAGCTACAGGCACAGCCATTGATGTTTCAAAAAGGGGGAAGCTAATATTCTATTTTAAATTGCTTGCTGGCTCTTCTGCAATATCACACAAACCTGGCATCAACCTCCAAGTCACTGGTAAAAGTCTACAGTGTATTTCATAGGAATCAGAAAAAGGAACCCTTCCCTTCAGGTTAACCAAAAGCAGAAAAAAGGAATATCCACAAAGACGAACTAAATCAGCAGAATTTGGTGGAAGCAGAAAACATGAGCAAGAAATAACTAGACAAAATGAGAGCAGGGTTGCCAGATAGAATAAAGGACATCCATTTAAATTTTAATTTATGGTAATAAAATATTTTACAAGATCTCAAATACTGCAGGGACATACTTATACTTTAAAACTTAGTATTGTTATTTACCAAATCTAGCAACTCTAAATGCAAGCCTCTTCTACTCAAAAATCCTCAGTTCTATTATAGCAAGTTTGTTCTTTTTTTAATGTGCAATGGGGTTTCAGGTCAGTTTTATTTAAATTCATTAAACATAATTCCCCACCTTCCAGGAGACAGGAGGACCTAAGGAATTCCAGACAAGTGACTAATACTAAACTTATGAATTTACCTTGTTACTAGCTATTAATCTATATTAACCTAGTCATCTATTTCCCATGTCTTTTGGGTATGATCATAGCACTTTAAAAAGGGAACTAAGGGGCGCCTGGGGGGCTCAGTTGGTTAAGCGACTGCCTTTGGCTCAGGCCATGATCCCAGAGGCCTGGTATTGAGCCCCACATCAGGCTTCCTGCTCGGTGGGAAGCCTGCTTCTCCCTCTCTCACTCCCCCTGCTTGCGTTCCCTCTCTGGCTATGTTTCCCTCTGTCAAATAAATAATTAAAATCTTTTTAAAAATTTTTTAAAAAATAAAAAGGAAACTATGTTCCCAGTGACTTTTGCCTCCTATGCTACAGAAAGAATAAAAGTAAAGACTAGAAGTAGGCCTCTTTTTTCTGGCATTATAGACAGATTAGATAGTCTGAACACCTCCCAACTGAATCAACTGAAATGCAGGATAAAATGTTTCTTAAAATATTTTAAATGCATCACTGAGCTATCACAAAGGAAGCTTACAGAATCCAAAAATGAAATGAGAGCAGGAACTCTGGGTGGTAAGCAAATATGAACCCCTACATGGACAGTTTGTACTAAATCCTAGAGACACATTTAATAAAACTGTAGACTGCGTGGCTAGTATGGCAGTGTGTGTGTGTGCGTGTGTGTGTGTGTGTGTGTGTAAATCCTAACTGCTGCCCAAGGTAGGGCATCAAATGAAAGACCTTGCACAAAGCTGAGATCACCAAGACCTACACCCTAGGAAAAAATAATAATAAAAAACAAACCCCTTCATGCTGAAAGTAATACTTCACCTCCACCTTGACACTGGGTAGAAAAGGAAGAAATATTCTACTTGAGATCTCATAACCACAGAGTGCTCTCACGGGTTCACAGTCTAAATTCACAACAACACTGTGGTCCAAACACCCAAGCAAAGAATTTAAAGTAGCCCCAGGGGACTTCTGAAAAAGAACAATAATGGCAGTGTGAAATTGCTAAAACTCCCCCAAACCCATCCTGAAACCTAACCAAACAAACAAAAAAGCCTGGCAAAGACTCACCACCCAAAGAAGACCCATCCAAGTAGAAATGTGGGGAGCAGGTGTGAGGGCCACCTGGTGAAGCTGAGAGGAGCCTTCCTAGGTTTCAAGTCTCAGCGCAAGAACTATCTGCGAGAACGGGAGAGGACCAACACTGGTGCAGTGGGTCAGCCATCTCAGATTCCTTTCAGAATCTCAGAAATATCCCGTCCTCTCCCCCCAGTGCCTTCCACTGACACACCCATGAGAAGCCGGCTGACATGGGAAGCTGGGTCAGCTTCCTACGCTACAGAGTAAGCGGGGGAGAGACAAAGAATGGACCCATGGGCAACCAGGCAAGTCACCCTTTCCCCTGCCACGGTGGGGCAATGCTTGTCAGTGACGGTGAGGGCAGAGCCTCTGGAGCCTAGGCTGAACTCTTTGAAGTCATTTGGTTGGCAGTGTAGCAGAGCCTTGACAGGCACAGAAATTGGTATCAGAAGAGGGATTCTGCTAATAAGAAACATACCCTCAGTAGGAGACACTGGCTTTGTGCTCAGTTGGTCAGCAGCAGGGAACCTGAGCAGAGGCTAGAATGGCAATCCATTTTACACACCAGGAAGCCCTTGGTGGAACTATCACAGGAACCTGGAAGGCAGCTCATATATCTAGACAATTTATAACCCTAGCAGAAAAGTTCGGAGGATAAAATGTCAGCTGTACGGTTTGGCTGCATTCCCTCAGGTGCCACAGGGAAGCAGGGGGCTCAGAGAAGATTTGGTTGGCTTTCAGAAAAGGATGAAAGAAAACAGAATCCACAAACTCGGGTATTTGTACAGGACAGGAGGCAACTGCCTCTCAACCTGGAACAGTAAAAGGTAACATTGAAGAAGTTTTGGCATACCAAAGGCCAATTAAAGCTCAGCTTTGGGGCAAACATCTGGTCAAGATATTGACATCTAAAATCAGAGACCAAATCCTTCAAAATGAGAATGGTGGCAGGAAGAAGAGGTTGAATTAGCGGGGTGATAGTCAATAAACACTTTCATTGGAAAACTGACTCAGGTTAAAGACATTGTGCCTATCTGGGAACTGGGGTTGTTTTTTAAAACAGAGATATTAAGATTAGAAAGTGGTGACCAACTTTTTGTAAATTTGAAACCAGATGAAACATATCAATCCCTGGTGTGTGTGTGTGTGGGGGGGTCCTTACCAACAATAACTGAAGAAATAGAAAACCTGTATAATCCTGTAACCATTATATAAATTTAATTAATACTTTAGAAACATCCCCCCAAGAAAATAGGCCCTGAGAGCTTCACAAGTAAACTCTACTAAATATTCAAGTAAAAAATAACTCTAATCTTATATAAACTCTTTTAGAAAACATAAAAAGAAGAAATGTTACCCAACTCATATTCTTTCATAATTCCATACCCAACCCAGACAAAACAGCACAAGAAAGAAATCAATCACACAGGTCACGATAAAGTCATGAACAAAAATGTAAATATCCCAAGGAATATACTGTAACTCTGAACCCCCAAATGGGTAAAATGATCATGTAACACGATCAAATTGGTTTTCCTTCTCAGGAATGAAAGTCTGGCTTAAAATTAAACGTCAGGTAATCTAAATGATCATTTCAATAGATATAAAAAAATTCAATAAAATTCAATAGCCACCCATGACTTTAAAAAGAAAACTTCAGGAAACTGGGACTAGAAAGTCTCTAACTTACCAAAGGATATCTAAAAATAACTGATAGCTAAGTATACATAAAGGTACTGTGCTTAGCATTTCACTGTCATACACAGTCTGGCACAGGACATGGATGACGAATACTGCTTCTATTTAACACTGTACTGGAGATCTTAGCCTGTCTAGTAAGACAAGAAAAATATTCCAAAATGGATTTGAAAGGAATAATATGTCAGTATTTGCATCTGCTATGATTGTCTACACAGAAGTCCAAAACAGCTGCAAATCACTAGTTAGTAACAGAGTTTAACAGTTCCTGTTTACAAAGCCCATAGGAAAATGCCAATTGCATTGCTCTACACCCGCATCAGTCAGTCAAGAAATCATAATTTTTTAAGATATTTTTTGTTAAAAAGATGCTTTTAGCTAGGGAAAAAAAGCTAGCAAAAGATATAAAACGTTTTACTGGAAAAAATATAAACTTTACTGCAAGACTGTGAGAGACCTAAAGGAATGGAGAAATATGCAAGATTCTTGGATAGATTTAATATCACAATGAAGTTAATTTTCATTAAAATATTTCGATTCACTTCTATACTTTTCAGTGTCCCAGAATATTGTTCAGAGAAACATGCAAAAGGAAAACAACTACGAAGAGGAAAGTTAACACAAATGTGAGGGTAGTTTCCTTTGGGTGGGGCTGAGAGGAGAATTAAATTCAGAAGGGGTTCACAGGAGGCTTCTGAGATCTTAGTTTCTGTTCCTTAAACTAAGACACAGCTACATTAAACTTTACATTTGTATTTTATATACTTTTGACTGTACATTTCCAAATTGAGATTTTAAAACAATATTATTAAATAATTTGCCCAAATTGTCTACCAGCCTATAGCTCCCCTGCAAAATTCCTGGTAATGTTAACCCATTAGACTGGTAAATACCAAGAGGGTTGATACTTCTTGTTCTTCACCCTATTTTCTATTGTCTAGTACATACCTGGGATGGAAAAATACCTCCATAAATATTTTTTTAATGAGTGAATAAACAAAGCCCCATTAATCCTCTATACTGGCATGCATCCATGCCAATGCCAATTATTCTCATCCTTAGAACTATCCTTTGTATTCATGTATCTCTAAGCCCTGCTGGTGTTCCTATTATTTCCTGCCCACTGTCTATTGGATTTCCTCTCTGCTGAAATGCTTGACTCACTTCCTCATATATGTTTAATGAAGTTGTCAGCAAAGCACTTTCTTATCAGACAGCCTGGCTTACGTTTTACTTAAGCATGCCTTATTAGCATGCCTAATTCTACTTCCAGAAAACACAGTTAATTAAACTACCAAATCTGTGAGTGTGGCCTGGCATCACTCTCGGCATTCAGTAGCATTTACACACCAAGGGAAATTGAGGAACCGGGCCCCTCTACTGGGATTTGAGTAACATGGCAAGAGCTGGGGCTTGTCCATGAAGAAGGAGCTGAGGTGGTAGTTGGACCACTGTAGGAATTTGGGTTCAGACACCAGCAACCACAGTGCCTGGAGCCCACTCACTGCAGCCCCTGGCCCTGGGCTCTGGGCTCAGTCCCCAGGAAAAACTACCATTGCATTTTTAGTGCATTTTTAAAAAGAGACTTACAATACCCTCCATACTTCCCCGGGCTCATGGTTCATGAGTGGCTTTGGGATGGGGTGTCTTCTGATGGCCTTGACAGAGTAACACCAAGCAACTTTTGCAGAGAAACTGGGAGTCCGGGGCAGATGTGGCAAAGCTGACACACATCCAGACTAGCCCACTCTCAGGCAGCCACAGAGATCTGAGTCTGTCAGAGGTTCCTCCTCCTACCATTCCTCCCCAAGCTTCCCTCCAGGGTACAAGGCTGCATATATAAATTAAGTTCTTACTTTAGGTCCAAAAAGTCCCCAAGGGAGATGTACAGATTAAACTCTAAATGTGGGTCAGGGCTAATTAGATATAGAAACGTAACAAATTCAGAGTAGATAAGTAAACTTCATAGAATTCTATTTCTTGGGTCATAATTGCTTCCCAAGCGGTTTATGACAGAATCATGATGTCAAGACTTCCATCAACATGTCCTCCAAACAGTTCCAGCAGTTTATGACCCTGGTGATAGAATTCAGGTGGTATCACTTTGCCTGATAATTCCAAGCTGCCTCTTGCCCCTAAAAATATGTAGCTTTGAGTATGGTCATGCAATCCTTCTTAGCCTCTCTTTTCTCATCTGTAAAGAGGGAATCTCATGGCCCTCCCTGGAGAATCGTTGAGAGGGTGAAGGATATGACATATATGAGATGAGTTGCACAGAGTAGGTACCTAAAAGATGGAAGCTATCTGTTGTATTAATATTATCATTATTATTCCATTACCCTCTCACAATGTCTTCTGCCCTTGCAGAGATGTGATCTCTCCTTCCTTCCCATAAGTGCTCAATGAGACTTAAACACTGACTTGACTCTGAAGTCAGAATATTCTGGGTTCCAGTTACAACTCTGCCAATTAATAGGGCTATGACCTTAAGCAAGTTACTTACCTTCTTGAAATCCACTGGAATAATAATAGTACCAGACTCAAAAAATCCTTATAAGCTAATTCATGGAATCAGTTTCCTAGTTTCTCTATAAACAATAATTATTATTACTCCCTCAATTCCTCAACTCAAATTCCTACTATCCCAATGAAGGTATTTGTACTAAAAAACAAATTATTAACAGATTTAACCCTAAGAATAGGTTGTTAACCACAAGAAAGTTCTTGTTAGTGGGAACACTGGGAAGACACTTTTGAATGAGAAGCCCTCCTGGCTCCATGGGTCCCTCTCTCCATATCCACATGATAGAGAGCTTCAGAACTAGCCCTGATGTCCAAGAGGAGCCTGATGCCTGCTCTGATCACTTACGAGACCAAAAAGACTGTTCCTGTTCATATTCTTAGAAGAGTACAACAGGGGTTATTAAGCAAGTATTTCCTTGATATGATCCTCTCTTCAAAAAAAAAATGTTTTGGCAGTTGTTCCTTCTCTTAATTTGGCTATTTAACATCTCTAATTAAAGATACTTCTGCAACCCAGAACCACTGTGAGTATATCTTGCATATCTACCCTGGGGACACACAGGTTATTGCCAAGGCTCAGTGTGTGCAGTGCCCCAGTGTCTTGTGGGAAATGGGATGCTGCGGGGGTGAAGGGGGATGGTGGGGGTGTCTTCGAGGCTATTTGAGAGCAGGCTGATCTTCCTGAGCAACAACAGTGACTCTTTTTTTTTTTTTTTAAGATTTTATGTACTTATTTGACAGAGAAAGAGTGCACAGAAATAGGCAGAGCAGCAGGCAGATGGAGAGGAAGAAGCAGGGTCCCCACTGAGCAGGGAACCTGATGCGGGCCTTTACTCCAGGACCCTGGGATCATGACCCGGGCTGAAGGCAGCCACTCAACCAACTGAGTCACCCAAGTGCCCCAACAAGTGACTCTTACAGCACTTTTATTTCACAGTAAAATTCCTTAACATTTGTAATAAACTAATTGGGATAATCATCTACTTATTGACTACACACACACGGGATATTGCCTCCATGATGTTGGATTTAGTCACCACAATATGCCCAGAACCTAGTACCACACTGCCACCAAGTATGTACTTAATAAATATCTCTCTTATGTCCCTCTTTCCTTTGAAATAAATCCCATTGTTGGGTTAGGATTTTAGGGGCCAATAATTCAGAACTATTGAGAGAGAGAGGAAAAATGAAGTCAGACAGCTTTCTTACATAACTGGATTGAAGCACTGACCTAGATGTGTAACTACAATGACTTACCAGCACCCACCCCTCATCCGCAGCTGAGCCGTGAGAGCCTCCCTGACTGGGTTAGGGAAAATGGTATACAGGAGAAAGCAGATCAAAATAAGTCTCTTCTATCGACAGGTGGCTGCAAAAGAGACTGAAAAGTGGAGAGTGGCTGGCCGAGCTACAACTACTGACTGTCTCCCAAAGGCAATCAATAATTGCCTCCTCCCACCCATTATGCATGGGGAGAAATGAGTGGAATGATGGATTAAAAACAAGCCCGGATGCATCATTTCCAACTGGAAAGACTTGCCTCCATCAGATCAGCAAGAATGGGTGGGTCCAATGGGCCCCAGAATGTGGTCATGATGCTGAGCCTACAAAAGGCCAGGAAAATCACTGTGACAGGTGACCAAGAGAAGACCACCCAAACTTGGCCTGGGCTGTCCCCTCCCAGGAGACAGGGGGGATGAGGCTTTTATGCTGAGAGCTCAGTGGCATCAGAAACAAAACACACACATACATATACACACACAGCACTATCACTTTTCCAAGAACTCTGCCTAGGCAGCTTGGAAAGTGTCCCCAGGTTTCCATGTAAATAGCACTGGAAGAGTCAAGAGACTGGCCCCATCCTGAAGATCAAATGACAGCTTAGGCCTGTCTGGAAATGAGACTCTTATCAACAATCCCTGAAGGGTAGGAGGGGAGCAGGACAGGTCCTACATATTATCCAGAGACATGCCTCAGCTCCCTTTCCCTGTACCTCCCTCTCATTTCCCTCCCTCTCTCCCTTATGGCAGGAGAGCTCCCCCACAAAGTTCCCAGGGCTTTCACATTTTCTCTAGCTTCCAAGAGCCCACACAGATCCAGCCCACACAAAATTAAGTTCCCCCTTTCCCTTCATTATTCTCATCCCCCAAACTCAGTCTCCCTCAGAAAAGCTAAACTAGGTACAGGGATAAAAAACCTCTCATCAAATTAATTCACAGAAAAGCTTCCCGTTCTTTGTCCAAAGCACAACTGAATAGAATTTCACCAAAGGTGTGTCCCTTCTTTGCCTCTGCACATAGTCATCACTGAATGTCACTCCTGGAATGCTGTCACAGGTAACAATCTCATGGGAAACCAGCCTTGGCAGATGCTGAAACTGGCCTTGGGCTGAAGCTGGTGCGGAAGAGAGCAAAACAGAAGATGAAAAGAATGTGAGTCCTGAAGGACACAAGTGAGCTGATGACTGTAACACGCCTGGAGCCTGCCCTTTTCTTCCTATAGATTTCTCCTTATGTAATATAGGAATTTCTTATAGTTTAAGGGCCAGGATTAGAAGAAAGTGAGTAAACGAAGCAGGTGCAAGATCAGATTCTGTCTGACATTTTATACATCATGGATTTTTTGCATTAATGCTAATATATATTTTTTTAAGATTTTATTTATTTGACTGAGAGAAACACAGCCAGAGAGGGAACGCAAGCAGGGGGAGTGAGAGAGGGAGAAGCAGGCTTCCCGCCGAGCAGGGAGCCCGATGTGGGACTCAATCCCAGGTCTCCGGGATCATGACCTGGGCTGAAGGCAGTCGCTTAACCAACTGAGCCACCCAGGCGCCCCTAATGCTGATATTTTTAAACTCTACATTAAAATGGCATAAACCTGTACTACTGCTTTTTGCCGTCCCCCTCCCAAATGTACACCCAAGACAAGTTCCTTAGTTGACCCTCAAGTCCTGATCCTGCTACTTTCAATTGCAATTTTTGTTACTTGCGGCCAAAGTCACATTCAAAGTAGGAAAAAAACGAAGAGTTTGATAAAAAGCTGTCAGGGAAATTCATTATCCATATGGGATAAATGTTCGAGTAAGATGGTTACTTCAGACAGACCCCAGGAAAAGCCGAGATGCCAGCACTGCAATGTGGGAGAAAGGGAGAGCTGATGCATGGAGCAGAGTTACTGAGGGGCCACAGCTTTGCAAACAACATTGCTCATTGCTTGGTCTCACAGGATGTCTCCAAAAAGGCCATATGAAACCACTGCATTTTGGAACTCCATGGGAGAAACACAAGCAAGCAAACTAAAGGCTGCCCATCCTCTTCCCCTCTTCTCTTTCTTGGCAGAAGTCCGCCTGCCAGGGCTTTCACTCTCTTCCACTTCCTGACTATGTCCCCTCCAGTCAGCCACTGGAGAACTGAACCTCCGTAGGTCCCATCTAACCATGGTGCCGGTACGACAGACTCTGCTTGTCAGTCACTGCTGCACAAGGGGCTCCCGAGGCTATGGCATCAGTGGCCATAACTTTATGCTCATGAGAGCAAAGTGAGTCACTGCCAGGGTCCCACTGGCCAGGAAGCAGGGCAGGGGGCCGGCATCCTGGCTGAGCCTGCAGACCTAGGAAGCACAGAAACGGGCCTCTGCTACAGAAACTCCCTCCCCTGTTACACAGAAATAATTTATAGGGTATTAAAGACCTAACTACTTTTCAAAGAACAATAAACTATAACAGTACTAGAGGAAAATAAAAGAGCATGCTTTTATTATTTGGGTGTAAGACAGGCCTCCTTAAACGAGACACAAAAAAACAAAATCAAAAGAAAAAGCCTTATTGATATAATTGTACTAAGAATTAAGCTTTGTGTAAATAACAGTTCTTGACTGGGGGTAATTTTGCTCCTTAAGGAACATTTGGCAATACCTGGAAACATTTCTGCTTACCAAAACTGGGGAGGGGAGGTTGGATATTACTGACATCTAATGTACTGAGCCCAGGGCCACTGTGTCCAAGACATGCCACATCGAAGAATTATCTAGCCCAATTTTTCAACAGTGCAGAGGTTGAGAAAGCCAACCATACACAAGGTTAATAGACAAGTTAAAGAGCAAGAAAAGTTGTTTGGCATAGATATCCCCAATAAAAGATTAAGACGGAGTGAGAATTACAAATCAATAACCAAAAAAATTCAACAGAAAAAAATGAGAACATTTCTCATCCTTTCAACTGGTAAAAATTTTCTTAAATCAATATCAAACAATAATGAGAATATACAGGAATGGAATGTAAATTAGTACAACTGCCCAATATGAAAGGTAGTCAGCAGAATTTTTTAGAATTTGGGATGCTCCTATCCCACCAGTTGAACATCCACAAAAGTGAGGTGTACCCCTTTTACGTGATTCCTTACAGCACCAGATGACAGGTCCTGCATGCCTTTCCTCTCTTCCTGATGATGGAGCTCAAAGCTGCCTTTGCCCTAGTTTCAATCATGCCTAGAAGGCTAACACAGCAGGAAGGTCTGTGATTGGCTGCATGGACAAAGCCATCTTTCTACCTGAACTGTTCACCTTGGGACCACTATGTCATACATGTCAACTTTCTTTAATCAACATATTCGGGGGGGCCCCCTTTGTAGAAATAGCTTGCTTTACTCTAATGAATACATTGTATCTGTGTGTAGTGTGTGTGTGCAAAAGCACAGGGAAACATCCGGAAGACCAAAAACAAAACTCAGAAGTTTCCTCTTGGCTGGGGGATGGGTTTGGGAATTGGAAGCCAAAGAACTCTTTCTGTGATGTTCTTCTTTTAAATAAGAGACAAGAGTCACACAGTGCATTTTAAAAACTGTGCATTTTTAAAACAATTGACCGAGATTATGTTGCCAAGCACATTCAAAAAACAGTAACAACTAGTAGTAAGAAGCAGATGCAAGATAATAGAAGCCTATGTTTGCACTCAGGAGACCCAGGTCTGCAGGTCTGTTCCAAAGTCTGTTTGCTGCCAGACCTCGGTCAAGCCACCTTTTCACCTATAGTGTAGACAATACCACCTCCCTCACTAGACTGTTGTGAGGAATAAAGAGAATCGTGTATGTAAAATTCTTAGAATGGTGCCTGATCTTTTGGAAAATACTCAATAAGTGGAATGTTTGTTGTTATTATGATTAGGATATGTGTGAAAGGCAAAAGCTCTCTATTCTGCTAGAAACATAAACATGAAAATAAAAATATAGCTGGTAAGGAAGGAAAGAATGAAACAAAATTCAGCCCCACTTAGCATGCATACATTGAGCACCTATTACATGCTAAAACGTCAGGAGGCGGGCAGGACCGGCAAGCAAGAGGCCATGTGCAAACAGACAAAACAGGGAACCACTTACCATTCATGGAAGCTAGACATGGAAGTAGGAGGGCTGAGAGGTGAGGAAGGAGAAAGCGTGAGAGGCCAAAAAAGGAGGGGCCTGAATGCCTTGTTGGAGCATCTGGGGACACTGTGGAGGGTGGGTGTGTAGGGGGCATGGCTGGGAGGCCAGAGAAACAGGAGAGGCTATTGCTGAAGTTGTATCAGTGAGCATGTAGCAAAAGCAAAGGCAGCGCAGAAGCAAGGTTATCTAGGTGGCAAAACCCCAAGTCAGAGAGAATGAACTAGACATCGGGGAGGAGACGAGGAGGAGCCAAGGATGGCTGCTGTGTTTCTGGCAGGGATGACTGGTCGTGTCTCTGAACTACAGAGATCAGGAGGTGTCCTCCTCCCCCACAGGAGGAGCATCTACAGCCGGTTCCTGGGCTGTCAGGTCTGAGGGTGTGAAAGCTTGGGAGGCACTGCCAGATCCTGCAGAGAGACAATCACAGGCAGCATCAAAAATACACTAGGGGAAAGAAAGATGGCTGCTGGCCTCTGCCCTCCACAGACCCCTGGAAAGTGGCACCTGTCTCACGGCCAGGGTTCTAAGGCTTCCATATACCCCAGAATGGCCCGACTCCACACCTCAGCTCAGCCCTGTCTTTCACAGGCATTTCTAGCTCCATTTAAGCCTTACAAGATGCAAGGGCTGGAGAGACGAAAGAGAGAAATGTACTTTCCCTGTGTTAGAGTCCCTGGTATCTGTGTGCTCAATCGTTCTTATTTTCAATTAAATCATGAGGAAATAATTATGCAAACCAGAATTTCACCATCCATAGGGAAATGATTAGTTTATTATCCTTGAGAGGTTTGTACCAGGGCATCTAAATCTGTAGATAAGGAGCTAATTTAATTTTGGTGTCCTTCTGTTAAGATTTCATACTCGGGAGTAATACATCCCCCTCCCCAAATAAAGAGAGAGAAAGAAAACATGTGAGATCTCTGGGTCAAGAAAATTAGCATGATTATTAATAAATAGAAAGTTGGTTGTTTTATCTTAAAAGTCTACAAAGTTCTTTCTCACATGCATTTCCTCTTAAATAATACACATTTATTCCTAAAGATAATATGAGGCAAAAATCCCCAAAACAAACACCTGAGTAATACTCAAGGCCAACCGTTTTAGGAAAAGTCTTTATTTTCCTATGTTTATATCACCAAATTTATAACACCTTGAATCATAGTTTTCAGGCTGAAAAAGACAGTTGCACAGAACTTCACTCGTTTCAGAAGTGAAATGAAGGCTCCTAGTAGAGCAATAGCTTGGTGAAGCTGATTCAGTTGGTTAGTAGCCCAGCCAGGGCGAGAACCTGGGTTTTCTATTCTCAATCCAGCATTGTCTCCTCTATACTATTCTACCTCCAATCCTGGCATCGAGCCACTGGTTTAAAAATTAAGTTTTAATTAGAATTTAGAATCTAGGGGTGCCTGGGTGGCTCAGTTGGTTACTGTCTGACTCCTGATCTCAGCTCAGGTTGTGATCTCAGAGTGAGTTCGAGCCCCACATTGGGCTCTGCACTGGATGCAGAGCCTACTTAAAAAAAAAAAAAAAAAAAAAAAGATTCTAGCACTTTTCACGTTAAATGGAAATTTCTGTGTTCTTTTTTTCTGTCTGCTTTTCCAACAGACTGAGTTCTAAGAACCAAAAGTTCATATTATTAATTTTTATATACTTTATATATATTTTTATATATTTTATATATGCCTAATGCCCAGCAAAGGCTCTGTAATATATTTATAGCACACAACAACAAAATTTGCTGAACTGATTATTCTGTTCTCAGTGGTACCATGAATACTTGCTGCTGGTCCTTCCCATCAACATCTAGTATGTTCTGGGTTGATTTATGTCTTTATAATTGCCTACATCTCACTACTTCTTTTTGTTCTATTTATGTACTTCAAGTGGAAAAGGCAAACGTGACCCCTTTTCTTATCCCCCAGGCCTTTCTTCTTTATTAAGCTGAAATAAAAAATATTAAACCACAAAAAAGACTTTTGGGCTCATGCTCCTCCTCCTGTAGATAGCAGTGAGCACAGATGTTCTTTCACTGGATTTGATTAATTCTTTCATAATGGAATAAAAATTAACTTCACAGAAACAGTACTATACAGCCAGAGGTAATTCAATGCCTAATGAATGAAATATTACATAACCAAGCAGCTTAAGTAGTTATTCTTGATTCAAAAGGCACAGCCTCTCTATTTTACAACGTTTAATTTCCTCTCATTCTTTCTAATTTTGTCATTGTGTAGTAATTACTACTCTTTGAAAACCATGCCTTCCGCTCCTCCCGTTCCCGCCCTTGTAAATGGACCCCACCCACCCACACTAGACTTAGCTGGACCTGATTTGAAAAGTCATGGCCTACAAAAGCAGGTCATCACTCTGTCCCCAGGATGCTCCAGGCCCCCTCCTGCTTGCCCATCCCTTGATTTCTCCCACTCAGTTTCCAGGTTCCTCCACACCCTGACATTTAGGGTTTGTGCCATGGCCCCATACTTTCTTAATAACGTGGACAGATGATTCAGTTTGGACTTGCTGTCTCTCCAGGATGGAATTTCTCAGCTCTGCTTTCTTGCTCCCCTCTGTGACAGCCAACGAGCAGAACTCTGGCCAAAGCACCCCTGGGAACACAAGCTCCAAAGAGTCCCCAACTCACAGGAGAGGGAGACTGGCAGGCATCAATACCGCTCACATTCCTCTTTATCCTCACATATCTTAAATTCTCCCCTCCATCATCTTCCCTAAAACCTTAGCCTATAAAGCTCTATACCCCCATACCTCGCCTCTCCCATCCTTCCCTTTACTTGGAGAGCCTACTGATGGCCCTCTGCAAGGTGGGGGCTGGCTATGGGTACTCCTCACTGACCTCTTCAACTTGGAGACCACTGTCCACATGCACCCTCTCATTAAAGGGCTGCTCCACCAAGGTCCTGTCTTCTTACCACTTATTCCCCTTGTCATCAACATTTCTCCTTGCTTCCTAGTTTTTCCCTCTCATGCATTAAAGACTTTAAGCAGCTAGATCCCAAGAAATTGTACTCACCCCACACTGTTTCTCTGTCAGAGTTATAACTCAAAATCTCGGTCTGGCCCAAGCTCTCTCTTCCCAGGTTATCTGCAATCATTCCCACCATCTCTGTTCTTCAGATCCTTAGGACCTGTGGGCCATCAACCCACACCCTTCTCTATGCAACAGTCTCCCCTCCCATTGGCTATTTTGATGCCAAGGTTCTAAGGGATCACCAGCTTCCCTTCCTCTCTGTGCTCTCATACCTTGCCTGTTGAACCCTAGGTGAATCAAGCTATCTGATGTTAAATACTGCTAAAGAAAATCTGGTGTGCTGTGGTAGGACTTTCTCTTCTGTCATGCACCTCTCTTCCTCTCCTTCCTCTGGCCACCTCCATGGAATGAAAGCCAAGGGTCTGTTCTCAGTCCTCACCTTACCTAATTTGACCTTCAACACACCCCGCCTTCTGGCTTTCCTCCTACCTCACCACTGCTCCCTCCTCACCTCTCTGACCTCTCACTAGAAGCAGCACAGACCTTGGTCTTGAGCCCACATTCTCCTCTCCCTTATCTATACTTACTGCTTAGGGAACCATCTGAGCTCCCTGCTTTCAATACCATCTCCATGCTGAAGACTCTCAGATGTGCGTGTCTAACCTGGATTCCAGAACAGTCTTATTGAATTTTTGTCTAGGCTACCTCATAGGCATCTCAAATTTCATATGTCCCAAACCCAGTTCTCCACATCCCCACTCGGCCCCACCTGTTTTAGGACTCATGCAGTCTGCCCATCTCAATAAAAGGCAGCCTCATCATTCTCTCTCTTGAATCAAAAACGTGACTCAACAATTTCGGTTAAACCTCTACACCCCATCTGTCAGCTAATCCTGTCAGCTCTCCCTCTTAGTCTCCTCTCCATTGGAAGGCACTAAAGAGCATCACCCTCTTGATATCCTTTCATCTGAACCATTCATAACATCATTTATATACAACGGTCAGGAGGCAACCCCTTTACAATAGTTCTCAGCCTTGGCTGTATACGGGAATCATCTGGGGTGGCAGCGCCTTTAAATATTCTGGTATAAACATCCAGGCCCCCCCTCCCCTCAGATTCTTATTTAAATGATCTGGCCTGTGGCCTGAGACTTTCAAAAGCCACTCCTGGGAGCAGGGCAGGGGATGGGCTAAATGGGTGATGGGTATTAAGGAAGGCACTTGTGGTGACCAGCACTGAGTGTTATATGTAAGGGATGAATCATTAAATACTATTTCTGAAACCAATACTAAACTATATGTTAACTAACTAGAATTTAAATTAAAATTGGGGGGAGGGGCACTAAATAAATAAATAAATAAATAAATAAATAAGTAAATAAAATCCACTCTTGGCCCCACCCAGGTGGTTCTAATGAGCTGCTGAATTTTCTAGCCACTGTGTTAGGGCTTTAAAAAGACAGACCTGGAGAAAACCATTAGTATTAACCAGTGTTTATGAAGGAGATTTCAGAATCGTTGTCACACACTAAAAATAATATCCCCAAATCAAAATAATCAATAATAAGAATTAAAATCAGGAGGCTGTATCACTATGCTCTATTCTCATGAATAAGCCTTATAACCTCAATCTTTACTTTTATTTCATTTTCTTTCTCATTTTTATAAGAATCTTTTTTATTTGTTTTAAATAGTGATCATTTGGTGAGAAAATCTTATCACAGGCTAAAAAATTGCCCAGAATATCACCAGATCTCAGTTCTGGATCCTCTTGTGTTTTCTTTTCAAGCACAGACATTTTTCTGTGAATTCTGAGGGAACTGAGCTGAGAAACTCATCACAGTTTTAGGCCGGGTTGAAGGAGTTGAACGAACGATTTAACAAGGTCGGTTTCAACACTTTGACTTTGTTTTTCAATTCTGGCTCACTTTTCTTGTAAAGGCATGCAGGTCATGGTGTACAGACTTCTCATGGGTGACCCATCTGCAGTTTTTTAATGCTAAGTTAACAAAGAAGAGGAAAGAGAGAATTGGGAAGTAAAGGATCACTAAAAAACACTCAAGGAGTGGTGGAGGGAGGAAGGAGAAAGGAAGAGGCAAAGGAGGCCAGGGCCTGGCACCTCTTCTCAGTTCCCATTATGGGGTAAGGTGGGGGGAGCAGGTAAATATCTTGTAGACCCTGTGGGAGGGGGCAGTCCCCACAACTGAATCTAACAGTTCTCTTCCCCACTCTAATTTCTGTTTTCCTCTCATTGAAATCTGTAAATATTTCCACCCATCTAATCAAGTTCATGAATACTCCAGTTTTACCAAAAATACAGATTGAGTTACCTGATTTTCTTATTAAATTATTCTTCTGATGCTAATTGTTCCAGGGACACCAGAGCATGTTTATCTTAATCTCAATCTGAAACCTAGATTGTATTTCTTTCAAAACATGTGAACCAGAGAATCAGAGGAATCAATGAAAACAATTTCTTTAAAAAAAAAAAAAAAAATCCCTAAAGGAAAATGGAGCAAATTCAATTTTGTGGTGCATTCTGCTTATTTGTTTTATTTTATTTTTACACTTAGTTTACTGCCCTTGTACTTCAAGCTGAAATTATGAATACACGTCTCAAATTATTTTAAGCAAATGAAAAAAGATTCATCACACTATGAAAACAAATATCTCAAACTATCTCCTATGGTCATAATGTTCTTATCTGAACACTTAACTATAATCCTGCACACGACCGGTAATACTTGTGTGTGTGTGCGTGTGCGTGTGTGTGTGTTTTCAATCATTTGTAATTGGACTTGTAAAACACAGAATTTTTCCATTTTTGAAGAACTGTCTAAAAAAATAAGAAAGCCTTTCTCTCCAGTGCTACATATGAAGGACCTTCTTTGTCACCTTCTTTCCTGGAATTGTAACAGACCAACCCCACCTTCCCTCCTCTAACCAAGGTAATGATGATTTGTGCTGGAAATCTAAATCTGGCCCCAGGCAGTCCAGTGATTTTCCAAATGTAAGCAAAGGGCCAAAGCCCTTAGAAGAGAGGCTAACTGTCCCTCTGCTGGGTGCCTGCAACCGGCAGAACTGGGGGAAGTCTGCCACCTAGTGGAAGATAGAGGCCAAGGCTGGTGACTTGAAAATAGTTTTGTGTCGGAGCTTCAAGGGCAGTCAAGAACCACTTCTATAAATGGAGCCCTGGGGCGGTAGCTTCTGTCTGGGACATGGTGTACCATCCAGAGAATACCCGCCACCAGCTACAAACAATATGCAAACCCAAGACACAAAACGTTCTTCCTCTATATGAAAACTACGCAGTGGCGCCCTATATAAAACCTCTTCCTAAAAGTAGCGCCTCGTGAAGTACTGAGTGTTTTACGTAACAAATCCCATCCCACTGCCGCAGTGATTACCAATGTATTCTGCGTGTCTTTTCCCATATGGTAAAAACACAAGATGTGGAGTATACCTATCCTCTATTACTATGTGAATTTTACGCACAGAGAGTATTTTTCAACTGTTCATAGCCATGCAGTTTATGGCTGCCACTCCAAAAGGACTGACATGTTCAAATAAACCTAAGGGATTGGAAGCTGGATCCCAGGCCAGGCCATCAGACAGGTTTGTGCTCTCTTGTTTTGATCCCATTCATCACAGTATTTTAGTTTGCTTTATGATTTAAATGCTTGTTATATATCTGAAGGCATCAGTCCCATGTTCTACCCCTTCCTAGTTTAGTCCTGTTCCCTAGAAGTAACTACTTATTGGCCTGTTAGATGCTTCTTTTGCTATGTTCCTCCATAATCTTTTTTTTTTTTTTTTAAAGATTTTCTTTATTTGACAGCGAGAAACACAGCGAGAGAGGGAACACAAGCAGGGGGAGTGAGAGAGGGAGAAGCAGGCTTCCCGCCGAGCAGGGAGCTCGATGTGGGGCTGGATCCCTGATCTCCGGGATCATGACCTGAGCCGAAGGCAGTCGCTTAACCAACTGAGTCACCCAGGCGCCCCATATGTTCCTCCATAATCTTGAAATGAAATGTATTTGCTGCTGCGTCTGGATTTATTGGTGGTGGACTGTTTTAGTTTGGGTTCCCTCTGAAGCACACACAAGGTAAGGTTTTCTGGGCAGGATAGGGAAATAAGATGAGACAGGGAAGGAAGCCAGGAACAGGTACAGCAACAAACTAGCTGTTGCTGCAGGCACCTAGAGCTAGAGCCCAGCATGGAAATGGAAACCAGTGAAAAACAAAGCCCAGTATCAGCAGCTTAGGGCTGCTCTTGTCACATGGGTAGCTAAGTGAGCTCCAGCAGCAGGAGAAACTCTGAAGCAAAGAAATGTAGCAGCTACCCAACTGGACACAGGGCCACTATGTGCAGTTGTGGTCAGGGTCAGGTATCTGGGCAGGGCACTGCTGGCACCCACCAAGGGCATCTTACCTAGATGAGCAGGTCCCTAGCACATAGCCACCTCCCATTCCCATCTTCCCAATTCATCATATTTAGTCCTTCCTTGGAAACCTATGTCACTTCAAGGATATACTAACAACTTTCTTTTTTGTTCCAACCACAATAAGCAATATCCTCGAACATGAAGACTGTAAGGCCCTCATACTTCCCTTGAGCCCCTCCTCCTCTCTCTAACCTGTCTACTTCTGATTATATTTGCTTTCTCATTTACCTTATTTGACAGCTCTATTTAAGTCCCAAACACTCAGCCTACAGTTAGATTCTAAAAGCACACAAATGTGATGGCACAGTATTTTTCACTGCAGAGCTAGTGTTCTCTGTCATTACATTCCCTTTGTATTTGCACTTTTTAATGTTTCCTGAAATTCTAACTACCTTTTAATGCTCTTGCTTTTTTGCCTTTATTTTATATTGACATTTCCCCCTGACCTCTTGTGCCAATCAGGGATCCAGTGTTCTTCTGAGCTCCTAATTCTCCATGGAGTCTCTATGCAAGCCCTCCATCATCCTGCTCCATTCTGGAGTCCTTCTCTGTACCTGCTGTCATCTTGAGACCCTTCCCTTGCATTGCTTTCCCACACTGGAGCCACCGCTGCCTGTATTCCATTCCCTTCTCTTGGTATGTTTATGCCCTCACTTTGCTTGAATATATCCTAAAAAGCTGTATGGGAAGTAAATTTCCTTTCATGTCGGACATTTATTTTTCTTATCTTTAGCTTAGCTAATTAATGCTTTTAATTCTAAATTAAAAGTCACTTTTCAACTTTCTAGAACTACCGTTGCAAAATCTGATGTTTTTTATTCCTTTGTAGATGATCTGTGTCTCCCTTTTCATCTCAGAAGCTTTTAAGAATGTTTCTCTTTATCTTTGGTGTTCTGACTTTTCCAATTATAGGTATAGACTTATGTGTCTTTTGTTACTTACTGTGCCGGGCAGCAGGGGAAGGTAGAGGCAGGGGAAAAAAATACCCTGGCTTCTCCTTCCTTTGCCCTCCAATCTCCTGCCAGTGCCTCCCACTGGCCAGCTCCAGCTGTGGGCAGAAGACCTGGAAGCCTGGGAAACATAGTTTGGAGGAGTTGGACCCAGGATACAGAGCAGGGCTCAGGAAGGGCAAGGAATGGATCTGGGAGCAGACACACACAAGGCCAGCACAGTTAAGAGGACAAAACGTCATACAGAATATAATCTAATATTGCTTTTTACAGTTTTAAAGATTATAAAAGGTCAAAAAAATAAAACATGGGGTGGTGTTTGGGTGGCTCAGTTATTAAACATCTGCCTTTGGCTCAGGTCATGACCCCAGGGTCCTGGGATCGAGCTCCGTGTTGGGGTTCCCACTTGGGGTGGGGGGAGTCTGCTCCCTCTCCCTCTGCTGCCCCCACCCTGCTCATGCTCTTCTCTTATGCTCTCTGTCTCAAATAAATAAATAAAATCTTTTTTAAAAAGTAAAACATGTAGAAATTTGAACAATACGTAAATCTACATTTAAAAGTGACAGTTCTCATGTACCCTCCACCCATGGCTATACCCTCCTCTAGAGAATGACACTGCTCCAAGTGTCCTATCATAAGCATTCTTCAGCAACTTGCTTTTTTCAATCAATGTTATAGGTTTTGGCTGGCTTTGTACACATTGCTATCAAACTACAAAACACTATTGAGAGAAGTTTTTAAAATTAGTATATGGAAAGATATGCCTTCTTCATGGGTCAAAAAATGTCATTTCCCCCAAAATTTAATCCATAGATTCCATATAATCCCTAATTAAATTTCCCACAGGCTTAATTATAGGTATTGAGAAGTTAATTCCAAAATTCATATGGGAATGCAAAGGACCTAAAATAGAAAAATCAACCTTAAAAAAGAACAAAGTTGGATGATTTACTGTACCTGATTTTAAGACTTACAAAGCCATGGTAATAAAGACAGTGTCATGCAGACTTAAAATACATAAGTAGATCAACAGAACAGAAGACAGTCCAACAACAGAAGCACATATCTATGGACAAATAATTTTCAACAAGATGCAAAGGCTATTCAGTAAAGAAAAAATGGTTCTTTCAACAAATGGTATGAGAACAATTGAATAGCCATTTGCAAAAGCATGAACTTTAAACCACACCTTGTGCCATATAAAGAAAATGAACTCGAAACAGATTTTTTGACCTAAATTTAAAGGCCTTTAAACTACAAAGCTTCTAGAAGCAGAGTAGAAAATTTTTGTGACTTTCGTCTAAGCAAAGATTTCTTAGATACAATACTATTATTCATAAAGGACAAATAAATTGGACTACACCAAAATTTAAAACTGAACAAACTGATAAACCAGACTACATCAATATTAGAAACTGGGGTGCCTGGGTGGCTCAGTGGGTTAAGCCTCTGCCTTCAGCTCAGGTCATGATCTCAGGGTCCTGGGATGGAGGCCCGCATCAGGCTCTCTGCTCAACAGGGAGCCTGCTTCCTCCTCTCTCTGCCTGCCTCTCTGCCTACCTGTGATCTCTCTCTCTCTGTCAAATAAATAAACAAACAAACAAACAAACAAACAAATAAATATCTATCTTCAAAATTAGAAACTGTTCTCCAAAGACACAGCTATGGAAATGAAAAGACAAGCATCTAAGTAGGAGAAAATACTTGCAAACATATATATCTGATAAAAGACTTTAACACAGAATATATACGGAACTCTCACTATTCAATAATAAGCAAACAATTCAAAAAAATGGTCAAAAGACCTGAAGAAATACCTGTGCTTTATTTTTATTATTATTATTATTATTTTATTTCTTTGACAGAGAGAAACACAGCTAGAGAGGGAACATAAGCATGGGGCATGAGAGAGGGAGAAGCAGGCTTCCCACCAAGCAGGGAGCCCGATGTGGGCCTCGATCCCAGGACCCTGGGATCATGACCTGAGCCGAAGGCAGATACCTAACAACTGAGCCATCCAGGCGGCCCCGAAACATAGTTTCTTAAGTTTTGACTTAGGTATACACCCTTAAACAAAGTGGGGAAAAAAAAGTGGCAAAAAGAAAACTGCATAAGAAAATGCTCAACATCATTAGTCATTAGGGAAATATAAATTAAAACCACAAGAAGATGGCACTACTCCTATTAGAATGGTTAAAATTTTAAAAGACTGGCACAAGTCAAGAATGTGGAGTAACAGGGCACCTGAGTCAGTTAAGTGTCTGCCTTCAGCTCAGATCATGATCTCATGGTCCTGAGATCCACCTCCACATCGTTCTCCCTGCTCAGCAGGGAGTCTGCTTCTCCCTCTTTCCCCTGCTCCTGCTCTCTCAAATAAATAAATAAAATCTTAAAGAAAAAAAAGAATGTGGAGTAACTAGGACTCTCACTGATGGGAATATAAAATAGTATGAAAACTTTGGTAAACAGTTTGGCAATGTATTAAAAAGTTAAACATATGCTACCAGATGATCCAGCCATGACACCCCTACGTATTCACCCATGAGAAATAAAAACATCTGTCCATACAAAGCTTGTACATGAATGTTCATAGCAGCTTTATTTGTAATAGCTGGAAACAACTCTAACATCTATCAACAGGTCAGTGTCCATAAACAAACTGTAGAAAGCCCTACAATGGAACACTGCTCAGCAAGAAAAAGAACTGGACATGCAGCAAGACAGAGAAACCAGTCAGCAAAGAAGCCAGACATTTATGTGAAATTTATAAAATGAAAGCTATTCTACAGTGATGGCAAGAAAGATCAACGGTTTCCTAGTGGAGGAGGTAACTTTTAAGGCTGATGGTATGCTCATCACCTTGATTGTATTTATAGGGATAAATATATATATATATATATATATATGTCAAAACTCATCAAATTATACCCTTTAAATATGTGCAGTTTATTGCATCTCAATTAAACACCAATCAGGCCGTGTAAAAATGTTACTTACAAAGACTCAACTGGGTCTAAGACCTGCTTAAGAAGTTACAATGTCTAAACGTGATTCTTATAAATCTTAGTTCACTTTTTTCATCCAAGCAATTAAATTTATAATATCTTCATTAATTTGCACGATAGTAGATCCCCCTCGTCCACAGGTAAGATGTTCCAGGACGCTCAGAGGATGCCAGGATCATATAGAATCCTATTTAAACCTTTTTTTCTTATCTATACATATGTCCATGTGATAAAGTTTAATTTATAGGTTAGGCACAGCAAGGGATTAACAATAACTAATAATAAAATAGAAGAGTTATAACAATATACTGTAACAAAAGTTACGTGAATGTGGTCTCTCTCTAAAAATATCCCTCGGACTATACTCACCTTTCTCGCGGTGATGACGGAAAATGCCTACACGCTGAGACCAAGCGTGGTGAATGACGCAGGCACTGAGACGGCGTAAAGTTAGACTACTTATTGACCTTCTTACGATTCGTCAGAAAAAGATCATCTACTTGTGGACCACCGCCGCCTGCACCACTGAAACTGTGGAAAACGAAACCACAGGTAGATAAGGGGCCGCTTACTGTGGATATATTCCATATGGAATCAGCATGATTTACATAATTCTTAGCTCACTTTGGAAGTCCTGGAGGTTCAATAAAAATACCTGCCTTTGGTCTAAGGGGAAATATGCACTGTAGTGGATAACTCCTGGCGGGGCGCTGGGGGGTGAGGGGAGGAGCCTGGACAGTGCATCCTAACACTAGATCGGTAATTACATACATCCATTTAATTTACCCAACCAAAGTTTTCCAGTATCCCTGTGACAGCCGCAGTCAGCAAGGATGCAAGGACAGCCCCATCCTCCAATTAGAAGCGCCATTCTATTGTCTGTGGAAAAAAATGACACCTCTCAGGAGGAGCATATAATATTTGGATTAAAATTTATGTGAGTCAGGAGTAGAATCTTTGGACCCACCAGGCTGAGGTAAAGTTGGCCCCACCTCAGTTTGCATATCATCAGGGTCCAGATCTACTGAAATTTAACAATCTTATCTGGGACTTTGTGAAAAACTAATACAAGTTAGACCATGGTGTTGAAAATTAAATTAAAAATTGGGTTTAAATAATTTATACTTTAAAAAAAATATTTATTTGAAAGAGAGAGAGAGAGAGCACAAGTAGCAGGAGCAGCAGGCAGAGGGAAAAGCAGACTCCCCTTTGAGCAAGGAGCTGCATGTGGGGCTCAATCCCAGGATCATGATCTGAGCCAAAGGCACTCAACTGACTGAGCCACCCAGGTGCCCCCAGTTTATATCTTTTAAATAGTGGTCACTAAGTTGCTGTGGGAAAAAGTCCCATGACCAGCACCTTCAAAGCCTTGCTGTTGTAAGCCAGGTGTCATTATTTTACTGGTCCTATGCTATTGGCACAATAAGAAAAAAAAAAAAAAAAGCCTTCCTATTTCATTTTGCACTGGATGATAGAAACTACTTAAAGTTGCAAGTCCTCTCTTTGCAATCAGTAAAGCAAAGGATAGACTATGGCAAGAAATCCTTGGAAAATATGACCTCTGGGCTAAGGTTCTTGGCCATTTGTTGTGTCACTATCCATCCATCCAGGTACGGATGAGCTTGATAGGCTAAGTGTTCCTAAAGCCTGTGCTATTTACTTCCAAAGAGATAATTTATACAGTTCAACAAGAGAAGGCATGAAATGGGCTGCAAAAATCATAAATCTATTCTCTTTCTCCCTCCCTCTCTCTCTCTCAAAATTATGCATGCTTGATGCTTGAAATGCCTGTATTGGAGAACCACATTTATGGTCCTCAGTGCCCCAAATAGGCACATCCATAATTTAATAACATCACGAGCAATCATCAGTTATAAACAAGGATGTCAGTTCACTTCTTACCTTAAGGGCCTGTCCACAGAGTTGTACTGAAGCAACCTCTCATGCTTCTTCTGCCCAGGCCTCCTGACCAAGGGGAACTCCACTGTGGGGAATTATGAAAAGGGGAAGGAATACCTCACCAGCAGTTACCATCTGATTATTAGTTAATAGTACCATTAAAAAAAATTGGCGGGGGGCGCCTGGGTGGCTCAGTTGGTTAAGCAACTGCCTTTGGCTCAGGTCATGATCCCGGAGACCCGGGATCGAGTCCCACATCGGGCTCCCTGCTCGGCGGGAAGCCTGCTTCTCCCTCTCTCACTCCCCCTGCTTGTGTTCCCTCTCTGAATGTGTTTCTGTCAAATAAATAAAATCTTAAAAAAAAAATTGGGGGTGCCTGGGTGGCTCAGTCAGTTAAGTGCCTACCTTTGACTCAGGTCATGATCCCGGGGTCCTGGAAGGTCCCCACATCTGGCTCCCTGCTCAGTCAGGAGTCTGCTTCACCCTCTGGCCCTACCCCTGCTCGTGCTCACTCTCTCTCTCAAATAAATAAAATTCTTAAAAAAAAAAATAGGAAAAACTTTGTTGAATAACCCTTTCGAACAGTGTATGTTTCATGATGTTCTGAATCTTTTTGCTCATGCCTTATATGAAGAATAAGTGAATTATTAAGGCTTGCCATAGAGAGAAAAGTCTCCCATAATCTCTGGGGGAAATTCTCTAAAATAATAGTCATACATTTTAATTAGTCAAATGCACATAAAAAAGGCAAAATTTTCAAACCACAGCAAAATTCTCCAACTATCTACTGACTCTTTCCTCTCCTTAATATAGTTTTCTTACCCTACAGAAGTTTTTCTCATATCTTTCCAGGAGGAAGATCTTTACAAATAGTAAAGTGGGAGGGGAACAATATCAGAAGAACAAAGATCACAAGGGGATAGACTTTAAAAATTCTTCCTCACCTGTAGTTTTCTTCCAGATTCTTCTACTGTAAAATTCTCTAGCACCTAACTCATTAATACTACCTATAATTCTACACTTGCACCTTATCATCTGTATTCCCTATAATATCCAAAACAAAAGATTCAGAAACAGTTCTAGAATTCAAGTTATTCTTTTGTCCATTACAACTAATTTTTCCCTCTATTTCCTCTCTCCTCCCAAGCCCTTGGAAAGTGTTGCCTCCCAGTGACAATGCTGACTTTTCCATTTAGAAATTGTTTATTGAACTGTCTGGCTATGAAGCTACATTGACATATATTAATGAAGTTTAAGGGATTTAGAGATTCAATAGGTAGAATAATGTGGTGTTTCACCTGTGCGGATTCCCCTGACCCACAGCACAATGAAGCTTACTCTAAAAAAAAAAACAAAACAAAACAAACAACAACAAAATGAAGCTTACTCCTGAGACAGACTGCCAAGGGACAGGAGGCAGTTCGAGAGCCTATAGCAGGATAACTTAGGGAAATACTAATTTGTTTTTATTCCCCTATATGTGTCCTTTCATCTCACTTCAGGCAAGGAGGCGGGCCTTTAGGATTTCCTTCCCTGAATGATTTTTAATTTTTTTAAAGATTTTATTAATTAAAGAGAGAGCATATGTGCATGTAAGCAGAAGGGAGGAGGGAGACAGGCAGATTCCATGCTGAGTGTGGAGCCCAACTCAAAGCTCCATTCCATGACCCCGAGAGCACAACCCTGAGATCATAACCTGAGCAAAAACAAGAGTCAGATGCCCAACTGACTGAGCCACCCAGGGACCCCTCCCTGAGTGAGGTTTAAAAGCAGAAAACAGAAGTCACTTTTGATTAGTCTCTTCTGTCTTTTGCAAATATGTAAATTACCTACAGAAAGAATGCTTGGTACCCCAGAGGGAAGAAAAGACGAATGCTTTTAAGAGCAAAGAGAAAAAGAGGTAAACCCAGAGGACCAGTGGGTCCCAGGTTAAGAGATTCACTTTCGGCTTCTCACTCCTTCCGAATGGAAATGTAAGATACCAAGTACAGATGGCCCCCATGTTCCCACCTACTCCTGTGCCAAGCCCGGCACAGCTGCAGACCATGACCAACATCGAGAGGGGCCAAGACCCCCAGGTCACTGCCACAACACTGAGTGGTAAAGAAGCTTCCAGCTAGATTTAAGCCGATACTAAAAAAATTAGGCACTGTCATTTTCTGCACAACTTGGTGCACTAAGAGTCATGTGTGGACCTCTTATGGGGGAAGACTGATGCATACCTACAGCCCACAGTAATTACAGGGGCTGGAATTTGGGCTAATTCATCATGAGCCCATAGTCATGACTGCCTTGTAGAACTTGTATAAAAAGACGAGTATAGGGGCACCTGGGTGGTTCAGTCGTTAAGCGTCTGCCTTCAGCTCAGGTCATGGTCCTAGAGTCCCCAGGATCAAGCCCCACCTTGGGCTCCCTGACCTGCGGGGGGGGGGGGGCTACTTCTCCCTCTCTCACTCCCCCTGCTTATGTTCCCTCTCTGTGCTTCTGTCAAATAAATAAAATCTTAAAAATAAAAAAGGGAGAGAGAGAGAGAAAAGAGTATAAACTCTTGGAAAACATGGCTGATGAATGAATACCAAGGGTGTGTGGTAAGTTTAAGTTTGAAGGAGCATGTTAGAATGTTTTAAAAACCCCGGCCAGATCAGCGCCTTTTTCAGGAGTAACAATATACAGATCACTTCTTTGTTACTGTTATCTTGACTTTGTGAAAGTGAATTCAAAGCAGGACAGTGTCGACCAACAAAAAATAAAAGGACTGTTCCCAATAAGCACAACTTGTATAAATTAACAAATAAACAAACCCTGGGCAGATACAAGGTGGTCAGAGAAGGATGTGAAGAGAACCTGCTAGTTTGCTGAGATTGAAGTTCTCTGTAATTCGCAGGAAAATATCTAGAAAGATTTTAAGGTCTCTAATTTTTTTTTTTTTAAGTTCTCAGAAAAAAAAAAAAAAAAAGAAAGAAAAAGAAAAATTCTCCTTGGAGAGGGAGAGGCATACAGCAGCCAGGAGACATACCACGTGGGAAGGGGGCCAGTGTGTTGGGACGGCAGTGGGGACAATCGTGCCAATGGATGATGGACATGGAGGTTACCAGAAACAACAGGTGTCTTCCAGCATTTCCAGTAAGAAAGCCCCACCCCCAGCGGAGAGACACTTGAGTCTTGTCCTGGAGTCCTGAGGCTGAGAAAGAGACAGGCTCGGCTCCTCTGCCTCCCTCGGTAGCCCAGGGGCTGCGTGGCCCACACCCTCCCCCTTGCCGGAAACGCCCCCCCGGAAACAGTGGCTCCGCCCCTTCCCGTACCTCCTCTGGGTCTTTGCTCAAACAGCTCTTCGCAGTCAGGCCTTCTCCATCTCACATCACCGTCCCAGCCCCAGCACCGCCTTCTGCACTTACCCCATTTGCAATATCACATATTTTACTTACAGTGTGCCTTGTCTGCCTCTTCCCTCTAGGGAATCTCCGTGAGAAAAAGCACCGTGTCTTTTGTTCAACGCTGCCCTCAGCCTGTAAATGTGGCTAGCAGCACGTGCGTGTTTAATAAATACTTACAGAAACAAAAATGACCACATACGTTTGTATGGAATAAGTGGCCTGGGCCTGGGGTACTTCTGTTTTCACAGCGAACAATGTTGCAGTGGCTGTGGCCCAGCCTCTGAGTATACGGCCAGAGCGCCTACGGTAATTAATAAACAAACAAACAAACAGAAACAACCCCGTGCCACCCAAACAACAAAAAACCAAGTCCAACCTCCAGCCACGGGGCTGTGAATGGCATTTTCAATCACACTGGGGCCGGAAGGCAGCAGCGGGTCCAGGTTGGAGCAGCTTGGACTTCAGCTCAGCTCTGTCCTGCACGCGGAGGGAGGAAGCAGGCAGAACGTGGCGGGGCACACTCTTTCCGAGAGCCATCTCAATGAGCTCAGTCCGCTCCATGCTTCTCCAAGCAAGAGGACGGGGCAAAGCAGGGAGCAGGGTGTTGCTCCCAGCTCCTCTCCACAAATACCCATCCTCCTGGGGTGCACATCTCAAGCACAACAACAAACTCCATGATAACAAAAGGGCTAGTAAAATTCCTATCCGGGGAAAGGGAAACCACACCCCCATCTTTATACTTGTGTCCTGATGTTCAGCTCGAAGAACAAAGGAGCATAATATACAATCCCCGTTTGCATGAAGGTTATTCTCTTGGGTGTGCAAACAAGACTGAGAAATAAATCCAGCAGCATTTTTCTAACAAAGGGTTCCCGACAGCAGACAGAGGAAGGCTAATTGTATGTTTATTCTTGGAGTCTGGTTGGCATTTAAGTTGGAAAGCAGAAATTTCTTTGCAGTCTTAGTTTTATTTTTTAAAATCATACTTTGTATTTAATTGTAATCTGCATTGTAAAAAAAAACAAAAAGTTCAATCACTTACCGGTAAACTGACTTAGCTCTGCTTTCCACAGCTTCCAAACTGATGCTCCACCAAGTTGCATCAAGAAATCCCACAACTGGGGCGCCTGGGTGGCTCAGTTGGTTAAGCGACTGCCTTCGGCTCAGGTCATGATCCTGGAGACCCCGGATCGAGTCCCATATGGGGCTCCCTGCTTGGTTGGAAGCCTGCTTTTCCCTCTCTCACTCCCCCTGCTTGTGTTCCCTCTCTCACTGTGTTGCTGTCTGTCAAATAAATAAATAAAATCTTAAAAAAAAAAAAAAGAAAGAAAAGAAATCCCACAACTTTGGATTCACCCTGACATTGTGAACACCCAGGGGTGTAACCCTAACTAGTAAATGTGGAATTTGGACATCAGGAAAAACACCATCTTATGCCAAAATGTATGAGAGAGACAAATGCTATGGCTGTTCAGGAAAAGCCAAAATATTTGGAAAGACTGTATTGAGTCTGATGCGAAAAGGATTATTAAAACTATTGCCAGGGACAGAAGCTGTAGGATACAGCCTTTTTTTCTTTTTTGCCTATTTTTTAAAAATGAGGAAACAAGTCATCTTTAAAACAAATATATAGCTTTTTTTAATATAAGTGGAAAGTACATATGCAGTAATACTGGAAATAAACATATTCAACTTTGGACTCTTTCCAAAAGACACAGATGATTTTTTCAAAAGATACAAGATGCATGGATAAATCACATTCATACCTTACAATGTTAAATAGCAAACAATTTAAATTCATAATGAACGACTGCCTCTCAGTAGCTTGAAATTCTAATCATTCGTCCCATAATTCTCATGAGTAAAAAAAGAAAAAGCTAATCATGTACCTTAATATTGTCATTTCTGGATTACTCAAAAGTATAAACAACCCTGAAGAATAAACAGAGTCCTGTGTTTATCGCAGGTATGATAAAAATACCAAGACACTTTCAGGCATAACTAATGTATCAAAAACTCTTTTTTAGAATAATGTTTCACAAACACAACTCTCACATTTCTCTTTGGTTCAGAAAATATAAGAGGTAGGTTTAAATAAAGTAAGTGCCTATTACATCACTGGATTTTTCACTAAAATGTTGGCAATTCATAACAGAAATCACTAGAAATCAAATGTGAGTTTAGCAACTAAATTAAAGAGCTACAGAACAACTTCAACTAATAAAGATCTAAGTCTTAATCACACAAATCAAAACAATTTGACCATAGAAATGCTTTAGTAAAATAAAACATGTTATTGATATTATAAATTTTCTGTATCATAACATGTTCCCAAAACTGGGGGTTCAAAAGAGAATATGAATGTATACGTTTATAACTTGGGCCTTTCTTTCACTTAAAAGTGGCTTCCTCATACATAATATTAATACATACTACTATTAAAGCACACTCTCTCCTAGGCTTGTGCTGTCCAAATTGAGAAGTGCAGGTTCAAACAAATTCAACAGTGTGGGGAAATGAAAATGCCATTCACCTGATCAACCTACTTTGTATAATTAAGAAATGTCAGATTACCAAGGATGCTCCCTAGAAGATTTCCTGATTAAAAGAGAATCTGATTCAAGTAGGAAACAAAGGACAAAGACAAGAGAGATGTTCTGATGAAGTGGATATAAGTAAGAGGGTTTTGTTTCCTGGTGCTTTTCAAAGCAATAACAGAATAAATAGAATCTTTCAGATAAGTTGCCTTGTGTTGATAATTTAACAGTAATATACTGACAATCAGTATGCCATTTCAGAACCAAATAACAGTGCAAGGAAAATGGAAAAGGGCCCACAGAAATAAATATTATTTCATCACTCCTCCTTATACAAAAATATAAATGGAGTACAGTATTTGCGTGCCCTGGAATTCTGCCACTTAAGTTCATTCTCATTCAGCTTCAAGAAAGACAAGGATAGAAGCCCTATACTTATTTGGCTACTGTAAGATATGTTTTCATGCAATGATTTTCTATTAATGGTTCTACAAGGAAATTTTAAGAAGTCTATAAAGACATTCCAAATACATAAAACAACTCAAGTTTCAAGTTTTACTGATCATTTTGTTTTGTAGAAAAAGACATTTAAGTATTAAGGAACTCGCATAAACTTTAACCGACCAAAATAAAAATTAATGATTTATAATTACCACACAAAACATATTTAATTTGAGCAATACATTTTTCAGAGTTAGGACTCAGGGCATAAATGTGTAGAAAGGTACTGATAAGAAAAGATAAAATACAATTTTTGTGGCCTTTACAAAATTGTATGAGCTTATCAAAACTATGATTTTTGACATGTGTATATATAAAATCAAGCCCAAGTGTTTGAAGTAATCATTGATATGCTCTTACTTTTTTTGTGAGAAATAGAAGATTTCTTTTGCTATAGACTTGTAATTCTAGGAGGAAAAGTCACTCCAGAAAGAGATTGTTGAAAATTTCAGTAATCATGCTAAAGCAAAAAATTCAACAGGTCATTTCTGGGATACTCCTAAAGTTTGTTTCATATTTTCATAAACCACATAACTGATGCCCACAGCAGGGAGCACCTTCATGAAGTTCGGAGTGATGCCTCTGTAAAGCCCTGGGATTCCTTCTTTAGAAATTATCCGTCGAAAGAGGCCAACCATGTTCATCTGTTTGTTTCCTTCTATCATGGCTGGAAAAAAGAAAAGAAACCAGGTTAATTTAATATTCAAGCATGTTTTGTTATTACTACCATATATAATTACGACTCCGAATGACATTCGAGAATATAATGAAAGGATAATATTTATTCCAAAGGGCTCTAGAAAGTACCCCTTTATGTAATTCTCCTTGAATGGCACCTGGCAGTGAGTTCCATAATTATAATAACAATAACAACAGTCATTTGTTGAATGATTACCAGGTGTTAGATTCCTGCAAGGTAAGTATTATACACATTTTATAAATGAGGAACTGGAGGCTTAAAAAGATGGGAAAACTTGGCCTAGCACACTTAGCTAGTAAGGGAGAACTGAGAACAGATAGTCTTTCTGACTCCAAAGTTCACATACTTTCCAGCGCCCCGCAATGCCACTGCCATGCCTCCTCATTAACCACGCACTGAAAGAGGGTAGTTCAATCACAGGAATTAAGGGGAGCAGGGGGAACACTCTGGGGAACTTGGGAAAATGCAGGGTGCCAGGTGGTGCAAAGACCTAAAGAGGCAAGAAAAGGGGGAAGGGGAAGTTCGAGCTGCTGGCACAACAAAGAGAGGAGTGGGAACATGCATGTGCAAGGGGACGCAGCTGCCCACCCTCATGGTTATTACACGGAGGGCACTCAGCGGCGGGAGGCAGAGAAATAAAGTGGGGCCAGATGACTACAGGCTTTGAAAGTCCCACTAAGCACTTTAGAGTTTATTCTGAAGGCACTGGAGAGTCACGAAAGATTTCTGAACAGGCACAAAATGATCAGACCTTGACTTTAAAAACAACAGCTCTGTGGGCCACAGGAGGACTGAAGTGGAGCTGGGAGACGGGAGCAGAGGGCTTGCCAGGTGATGCACCGAGATCCGATGGCCTGGGTTTGAGGTCTAGCTCCACTCTTTACCGAATGTATAACCTTAGGGAAGTCAATCTCTCTTTGCCCCAGTTCCTCATCTATAAAATGCAGATGAAGTTAGTATCAATCTCAGACATGGCTGTGATGGCTAAATGAGAGAATACATAATATTTAGTTACTACTTTGCATTTTTCTCTCCAGCCACATGATCTTTTGGTGCCTCAAAAAGTCCCCATTTCTCCTGCCTTACTGCCTTCACATATACTTTTCCTCAGGCTAGTGCTCCTTCTTTTCCACCCCACCCATCTTTGCCCAGCCTCTGTAAAGGGGCTGTCTTTCCAGGGTGAGCTTAAATGACGATGTTCTCCGGCTCCCACATAAGGTTAGAGCTCCTTGTTCGGTACTCCCCTAACAAAGGATATTAAGGAGGTTATTCACTTGTTGACTATGTGTCTTCTCCACTCGACAACGGCAGGGACCACATCTGCCTTGTGGACTGCTCTAATGCTAGCATCTGGCAGAATTTCCAGCACCTGACCATTGGAGCTCTTTAATTAATGAGTGATGGCTTGCTTGGGGCTGCGGGTGGTCAGTACTTGGAAGAGAGACTGGAGATAGACCCAGGGGCATGATTTAAAGAAATGACAGTGGATGAGTGAGACTGGTGGGCAAAAGAGCCAAAAAGAAAAGAAAGGCACAGGAGACATATTTTAAATAGCAATAAAAGCCAGCAAATCCTAAGAAAAGAGAATAATCAATGAGCTGGCAGAAAAGCCAGGAGGACAGAGTGTAATCAAAGTGAAGGTAGGGGTGCCTCAGTGGCTCAGCCTGTTAAGCATCTGACCCTTGATTTCAGCTCAGGTCATGATCTCAGGGTCGTGAGTTCGAGCCCCACATCAGGCTCCCTGCTCAGTGCAGAGTCTGGGTTCTTGGGTTTCTCTGTCCATCTGCCGTATGCTCCCTCTCTCAAATAAGTAAGTAAGTCTTTAAAAAAACCAAAACCAAAAACCTACCTTGAGCCTGCATGCGTGTTCTCACCAAAGCCAAGGGGTAGCTGGCCAGCTGGCCACAGGTGCTGGATAAGGCACCACAGCCCAGCAGCACCATGACCCCAGGGTTTACAGAGTCTTTGGCGTAATTATCTAGCCAATGGGACTTCAAGAGCTGCCAGAGAAACGGGAAAGGAGAGAAACAGTGAAAAACCAACTCAACAACGGCTCTCCCTCAGCAAGAATGCTCCCTTAGCCACTCTTGTCCACTCTTATATCCAGGGATACACCCTCAGGAGCAGCAGTCACTGGGGGAGGCAGCAGCTCTGCAGGGAGCGGGGAGGTGGGGGGTAGAGGGAGCCAGGAGGACCCAGAACACGTGAGGTTTGCCCTGATTGCTCCTTTTCTTCCAGACTAGGGTTAGCATCAACAGCACTCCCAACGCAGGATCTCAAGCACATTCCCTACGGTGAGTAAATAAAAACAATATATTTCTACTAATTGCATCTAATTTTATACTTTACATATACGTTATATTCCTTTTAGCCCTTTCCCTGAAGTGGAGCTATGCTTTCCATTTTAGAAATGAGGAAAATGAATCTCTGGAATTTTTCTTAACAAGGGTGCAGTGCAGAATCAAGGGTACTGATCCCCAGGCCGTGCCTTTCCCCTGATTAGCCTTCATCCCTGTATTTCCATTAGAAGGCAATGATTGAAAGTAACTACACAAAACACATATACTAATCTACTTTTTAAATATATGCTATTTTAAGTATAAGAATCTATGCTAACATGTGGGGGAAATTATTGTTATGTTAGCACACGCAAAGTAATATACTACCTAAAGCAATCTATGGATTCAATGCAATCTCTACTCAAATCCCCAAGGAATTTTTTTTTTAAGATTTTATTTATTCACTTGACAGAGAGAAGCACAGTGAGAGAGGGAACACAAGCAGGGGGTTGTGGGAGAGAGAGAAGCAGGCTTCCCGCTGAGCAGGGAGCCCAATGTGGGGCTCGATCCCAGGACCCCGGGATCATGACCTGAGCCGAAGGCAGACTATCAACGACTGAGCCCCCTAGGCACCACACCTCCCATGGCAATTTTTGAAAAAAAAAAAAAAAAAAAGAGAAAACCACCCTAAAATTCATATGGAAGGGACCCCAGTGAGCCAAAATAATCCTAGAAAAGAATAAAGTTGGAGGCCTCATACTCCCTGATTTCAATAGATATTACAAAGCAGGGCGCCTGGGTGGCTCAGTCGGTTAAGCGTCTGCCTTAGGCTCAGGTCATAATCCCAGAGTTCTGGAATCGAGTCCCACACTGGGCTCTCTGCTCAGCAGGGAGCCTGCCTCTCCCTCTCCTTCTGCCTGCTGCTCTGCCTGCCTGTGTTCTCTCTTTGTCAAATAAATAAATAAAATCTTTTAAAAAATAGATACCACAAAGCAACAGTAATCAGACAGTGTGGTATTGCCATAAAGACAGATACACAGATCAATGGAACAAAACAGAGTCCATAAAGCAACTCCTGAATATAGGCCAAAAGATCAACAATACTACACACTGGAGAAATAACAGTCTCTGCAGCAAATGTTGTGGGGAAAATCGGATATCCACATGCAAAAGCATAAAGTTGGGCCTTTACCTTATACCATGTATAAAAATTACTCAAAATGGATTAAAGACATAAACAGAAGACCTAATACTTTAAAAGTCCTAGGAGAAAACATAGGATAAAAGCTTCCGGGCACTGAATTTGGCAATGATTTCTTGGACATCAAAAGCATAGGCAAGAAAATAAAAAACAGGTAAAAGAACTTCACCAGCTTAAAAATTGTGCAGCAAAGGAAACAATCCGCAGGGTAAAAAGGCAATCAATGGAATGGAGAATATATTTGCAAGCCACATATCTGATAAGGAGTTAATACCCAAAGCATATAAACAACTCTGATAACAACAATTTAAAAAATTAAAAATGGGACACCTGGGTGGCTCAGTGGGTTTAAGCCTCTGCCTTCGGCTCAGGTCATGATCTCAGGGTCCTGGGATAGAGGCCCGCATCGGGCTCTCTGCTCAGCAGGGAGCCTGCTTCCTCCTCTCTCTCTGCCTGCCACTCTGCCTACTTGGGATCTCTCTCTCTCTCTTTCTGTGTCAAATAAATAAATAAATCTTTTTTTAAAAAATTAAAAATGGTCAAAGGCAACAGATATATGAAAAGAGGCTCCACATCACTAATCATCAGGGAAATGCAAATCAAGACCATAATGAGGTATCACCTTACACCTGTTAGAATGGCTACAACCAAAATGACAAGAAATAGGGGCTCCTGGTGGCTTAGTCAGGTAAGCATCTGACTCTTGATTTGGCTCAGGTCATGATCTCAAGATTGTGAGATTGAGCCCCACACTGGGCTCCATGCTGCGTGTGGAACCTGCTTAAGATTCTCTTAAGAGGGGCGCCTGGGTGGCTCAGTTGGTTAAGCAACTGCCTTCGGCTCAGGTCATGATCCCGGAGACCTGAGATCGAGTCCCACATTGGGCTCCCTGCTCAGCGGGAAGCCTGCTTCTCCCTCTCTCACTCCCCCTGCTTGTGTTGCCTCTCTCGCTGTGTTTCCATCTGTCAAATAAATAAAATCTTAAAAAAAAAAATATTCTCTTAAGAGAATCCACCTACCCCCACAGCTCACACACAAAGAGAAGGGAAGAGGAGGGATGGGGGGGGAGGAGGGGCAGGGAGGGGGCGAAGGGGAGGGAGGGGAATGGAGAAGAGAAAAGAGAAGAGAAACGAACAGCAAGTGTCGGCGAGGATGTGACACAAAAAGAACCTTCATACACTCTTGGTGGGAATGTGACCTGGTGCAGCCACAGTGGAAACACTGCAGAGGTTTCTCAAAAAACTAAAAGTGGAACTCCCATACAATCCAGCAATTTCACTACTGGGTATTTACCCAAAGAAAATGAAAACATTAATTCATAGCCCTATGTTTACTACAGCATTATTTACAATAACTAAATATGGAAGCAACCTAAATGTCCATGGATAGATGAATGGATAAAGAAGATATGGGGTGTGTGTGTACATGCACACACATGCACGTGTGCACACACACACACTGGAATATTACTCAGCCATAAAAACTAAGATCTTGCCATTTGCAAGAATATGAATGGACCTAGAGAGTATGATGGAGGGTATCAAATGACATAAGTCTGACAGAGAAAGACACATACCATGTGATTTCATTTCTATGTGGAATCTAAAAAACAAAACAAATGAACAAAGAAACCAAAAAAAAAGAAAAGCAGAAGCAAACTCTTAAATACAGAAAACTAACTGATAGTTGTTAGAGGGGAGAAGGGGATGGGCAAAATGGGTTAAGGGGAATGGAAAATACAGGCTTCCAGTTATGGAATGAATAAGTCATAGGGACGAAAGGTACTGCACAGGGAATATAGTCAATTGCATTGTAATCATGCCATATATGGTGACAGACAGGAGCTACAAATGTGATGAGCACAGCATAACATATCGAGTTGCTGAATCACTGTGTTGTATACCTAAAACCAAAGTAACACTGTCTCTTGACTATACTTCAAAAAAAAATTGGCAAAAAATTGTCATTTCTCCAAAAAAGATATATAAATGGACAACAAGCATAGGAAAAGATGCTCAACCTCACATATCATGAGAGAATACAAATCAAAAGCATAATGAGACACTGACTCATATCTATCAGGATGGCCATTATTTTAAAAAAAAAAAAAGTAGTTTTGGGGCACCTGGCTGACTCAGTCGCTAAGCATCTGGCTTCAGCTCAGGTCATGATCCTAGGGTCCTGGGATCGAGCCCCACATTGGGCTCCCTGCTCAGTGGGAAGTCTGCTTCTCCCTCTCCCTGCTTGTGTTCCCTCTTTTGCTTTCTCTGTCAAAAAAATAAAATCTTTTTTTTTTTAAGTAGTTTGAATGTAATTAACATCCTTGAATTTGTACCTTTAAAAATGGTTAAAATGGCAAATATTATGCTACATACATTTTTACCACAATTTTTAAATTAAATTTTAACTTCCAAAGGCCACTGAATTGTACTTTATTTTTTTTTTAAGATTTTATTTATTTATTTGACAGAGAGAGAGATCACAAGTAGGCAGAGAGAGAGGAGAACGCAGGCTTCCCGCTTAGCAGAGAGCCCGATGCGGGCCTCGATCCCAGGACTCTGAGATCATGACCCGAGCCAAAGGCAGAGGCTTTAACCCACTGAGCCACCCAGGCGCCCTGAACTGTACTTTAAATGAATGAAATGTATAGTGTGTAAGTTATATTCCAATAAAGCTATCTGCATTCTACATTCCACTCCCGTCCCTCCGCTACAGGATTATTTCCACCAGAGCACAATTCCCCACACTGTACCTTGGCAACTGGCTTGTCTCTCTCCCCAACCAAAACTTCAGTTTTTTAAAGGCAAAAACCAAGACTGTTTGTCAGATTCATAAGTTATTAAACGGTTTAAATGGCAGAGTTGACCCAACATGTGTGGTCTAAGTTGTCTTTTCAGTGTCGGGGATAAGTCTGTGTCATCCACATCAGTCTCCTGGCTTTATGATGGCAGATTTTAACAAATCAAAAAAAAATGTGCCCTTTCTGCTTATTTCCTCTCCTCTCAAAAAAAAAAAAAATCTCTAGTACTGTCTTCTAAGCTGAACAATTATATTTATATTATAATTATATAACAATTACAATATATAATGTCAGTTTGTGCTCTTAATAAACATAATTCACAGGGAAATCTGAGACAGAGGTGACCACAGGCACATGGAGTCTCATATTCAAGGTACTTAAAAAAAAAAAGATCGGGGCGCCTGGGTGGCTCAGTTGGTTAAGCGACTGCCTTCAGCTCAGGTCATGATCCCAGAGACCCGGGATCAAGTCCCACATCAGGCTCCCTGCTCGGTGGGAAGCCTGCTTCTCCCTCTCTCACTCCCTCTGCTTGTGTTCCCTCTCTGGCTGTGTTTCCCTCTGTCAAATAAATAAAATCTTAAAAAAAAAAAAATCAAGTAACGCACCCCTGAATCTACTTTGAGTCACAGACTATTTCCTGGTATATATGTGCTTCTTTACATAAAGTCAAATTCCAACAATAGGAACTATTTAACTACATTTTCAGATTCAGAAGATTGCTACAGACTCACCTCATACACAGCAAGATCTATACCTGCATAAGGTATGATGCCTAATAAGTTGGGAACATAACCTTTGTAAAATGCTCCCATTCCTTCGTGTTTCAAAATCTTCTTGGCACAATCGAATATTCCAGAATATTGTCCAGTTTTGCCTACAGCCAGCCTGGTTTTCATAACCTAATTGTAAAAAAATATAACAATATTATCATTTATGTTAATTCTGTCATCACGGAATTCAAGGGAAGTAATTTTACAGAGAACAAATACCTAGCACATATTGGTCTCGCAAATGACTGCCCAGTTTGTTGATGTGTTATCCCTCCCATATAACGTCTACTGAAGGGCTAACACCAGAGCCAAGAAGACCTGTTTATTGCAAAGAGGGTCTGAATGAGGGCAGAGAAAATAGAAAGCAATTCACAGATGTCTTAAAATTGACTGGTGACCAATTAGATATGAAGGTTGAGGGAAATGGTAGTGTCCGGGATGATCCCAGTGTTTCTAGCTTGGAACACAGGAGCGGGGCAGCAGAGAGGTGGGAAGGCGATGCCATTCATGGAGATGGAGGTTATAAGAGAAAGACTTTCAGTTAGGATATTTTTTGAGGGGTGCAAGGAGTCATACGAATAACCACATTAAAATGCTTGCAAGGAAAGCTATATTAACAGGCATACCACAGGGGTGAAGATTACGGGTATATTTTGCTTAGATTTTATGAGTTGTTGAAACACCCTTTGTCACAGCAATGAAGATAGCCACATCTATACTATTTTTGCTCTAGAGCAAGATTTGGCAAACGTTTCCTGCCAAGAGGACACAGTATATATTTCAGTCTTTGCAGGCCTAAAATTTCAGGTCTGTTGCATATTTTTAAAATATTTTAAACCAACTTTTAAAAATGTACAACACCATTCTTAGCTCCAGGACTGTCCAAAGTACTCCCCAGGCACACGGTACGCCAATCCCAGGCTCTAATGGTGGGATGTCTACTGAGGACTACCATCACCTAATCAAATCTACTATTAAATTTGTGGTATAGAAAACTCTTTGGGAGAGGAATGGGTGTTATAATTCTTATCAACATTGTGGCAGCCAGCCTCCAAGAGGCCCCCAACTATCCATGCTGCCTGTTCACACCGTGTATGGAACTCTCCCATGCTCTCCAAGGGGCGGTCTGAGTGACTAACAGAAACAGCAGAAATGACAAGACTGCAGCTTCCATCTTGAGTGCTGACCAACAATTCTTTCTCTCTCGTATCACCGACTATCATGTTGTGGGGGTACTCAGCCAGTGCAGGGGGCCCCTAAGAAACTGACCTCTCCAGCTGTAATAGCCAGGGAGGCCCAGCAACAAACAGCGAGCTTGGAAGCAGACCTGTCACCAGGTGAACCTCGGAGTGACTGCAGCCCTGGCCCTCACCTTGATTCAAGGCTCCGAGAAACCCTGAGCCAGGGACACCCCACAAGCTACTCCCAGATACCGTGAGATAATACATGCCTGTGTTAACTGCTAATTTGGGGCTAGCCTGTACCCAGCGACAGATAACGGAACCAGCACCACCAACACTGTCACGCTGCGCAATGGTACTTACCTCCATGGGGTAAATAATAGTCTGGGCAGTTGCTCCGGCCAGTGAACCGGAGATAAATCTCTCAAAGGTTCCTACTTTTTGTCCTTCCTCAGTAAGCAACTTCTTGTACTGTATAAATACATTTAAAAATGTATATTAATACCTGCTAGACTGAGTCATGTCTCCCCCTCCCAACAAGTTCTTAGTTTAAGCTACAACTGCTGCTGGGGTCTTTGGAGATGGGGCCTCTGGGAGATCATCAGGGTTAGATGGGGTTAGATGAGGGCAGGACGGCGGGCCTCTCAAAAAGATTAGTGTCCTTAAAAGAGAGAGCAGAAAGTTTTCTCTTTCCCGCTCCCCTCCTCTCTCTCTTTTGTAAACACACATTGTACTAAAGAAAGGCAAGCGAACATATGGCAAGAGGGTAGCCATGTGCAGGTGAGGCAGAGAGCCCTCACCAGAAACTAAACTGGTCAGCCCCGTGGTCTTGGATCCCCCAGCTTCAGGACTGTGAGAAGTTAACTTCTGTTGTTTAAACAACCAGTATGGTATTTTTGTTACGGCAGCCCCAGCTCAGTAAATACCAAAATACAAATCAACTTCTAGTAATAAATTGACAATATGATGACGTTTTTCCAAAGGCATACACTGCATTTAACAATAGCTAGCAGGAAAGCAAAGCTCAGGTGCTAAAACATTCAGTTTACTGAACAGTGGTTTTTAACTTGGATTTCCACAGAACACAGAGGTTCCACAGATGGGACCCAGTCACTCCTTTGCTAAAACACAATAATAGTATTCTTTCCCAGAAAATACAGGGCTGAGAAAGTAGTCACAATTTTTGGATGTTTTCCTCTTCTGTATTTTAAGATTTTATTTATTTTTTTTATCTGGTGGAGATCAAGACAGAAAGAGAGCACAAGCAAGGGGAACAGCAGGACGAGAGAGAGGCAAGCTCCCCGCTAAGCAAGAAGCCTGAGATGGGGCTCGATCCCAAGACCCCAAGATCATGACCTGAGCCGAAGGCAAGAGGCTTAACTGGCTAAATCACTCAGGTGGCCCTAGTTTTTGTCTTTTTAAAATGAGTTTATTTTCACCAGTATAAATAAAATAAGTGACAAACATTAACAGAACAACTGAGAAAGACATTTCTGTAGGTAACACACATAATAACACATATAATTACACTATGACATCAACCCCAGGGCGCATGTGGCCCACCAGTACTAAAGCAACCAACACAGCCAATCCGGCCGAGGGTAAAATCTGACCCCAATGCAGGAAAAATATCCACAGACAAGGATGTTAACAGCACGGGCTGTGGAGTCAGGGAGACCTGGGCTAGAACCCCAGAAACATGTGGCCCTGAGCAAATTCATGAGCGTGTTTCCTCATCTGTGATAACAGTACCTATTCTCAGAAGGTTGCTAAAAGAATAAGATAATACATATAAAACAGCATAGTGCTGAGCATATGGTGAATATTCAGTAAATGTTATTACGATTACCGTTCTCTTCCTACAACTCAGCCCTGCCCAAAACACAGATGGGTCCTAAACCAAGCAAACCAGAGTCCTTGTTTTAGAAGATGAGGTGAATCCACAGAGGTCATTAACCACTGACCAGTAGGCAGAATGCATAAATCAACAGAGAGAAGCAGGAGGCTAACGGGCCACCCTGAAGTCCTTGTCTATCCTTTTCTTTTCCATTTGTTACAACACCTATTTCAATGTTTCCATTTTCTTTCAGCTACCAATACCACTTCCTCCCTCATTCTCAGCTAATGTCCTTTCTTGGGAACTCAAGGAAGAACAGAGGCCGCCAACCAAGAATATTCAGGCCCACCCTCGACAGAATTATCCACAGCCACATACATCTTTCTTCCCAAAGTGACAGAAGAGTCCTCCATGCCACCAAAGTCAGCCCTTCCCAAGGCCTCTGGATGGCACCCACGTCTCCCCAGCCTTCCATCCCACACACAGCTGCCGTGAACACCTGCTGTATTCGCCAGCCTCTCCCTCTTATACTTTCCACTTCCTTGTGTTGACTGGCTTCCTTCAGCAGTGGGCACATTAAAAGAAAACTCACTGAAACCCTCCCCTGCCCACTGTCTTCCTTATCTATCATTCTCCCTCATTTCTTCTCCTTCCCTTCACTCAAGTCAAACTCCCCAAAACTGTGTCTGTGCTGTACAATTTTCGTCAGTCCCTGGTTTACTTTCACTCATTTCAGAATGGTTTCTTATCTCTTCACTTGCCTGGAGGCTTTATACCAAGCTCTCTGATCACTGGAGCACGTGACCCTTCAAAAAATGCTTTTTCATCCTCTCACTTCTAGGCCATCAGTCTCTGCATTTCCTCCATCCCTCTGGCTATTCCTTCTCAGTCTCCTCCACAAGGGACTTCTTCTCCGTGGGCATATGCCCGGAGTTCTTTGTTAAGTCTTCCTCAGTGATCCATTCCAGGGGCTTCAACTCAAAAAACTACCTCTCCATCAGAGATCAAAGTCCTACTGGATAAGCTACCTGTTCATGGTGTAGAGAGGCCTCAAACCAGCATGTCACTGTACCCCAAACTCTATTCCTCTTATTGTATTCTCCGTGTATGAAGCTGCCCAAATTAGGACCCAGAGTATCATCCTTGATTCCTCTTTCTCACTTTCATATCCACCCAGTCATTGAGTCCTGTTGATTCTATTTCCAAAATATTTCTCAGTTCATTTCCTTCTTCTCCAGCTTCCCCAGCCAGCACCTTATCCTGGTGTTCATGATTTCTGCCCTGGATGAGAGAAATATTTCCTTAGTCTTCCTGCCTCCCGTCTGGCCTCACTCTCCTCTAACACACTCTCCATTTTTTCCCAGGTTGACCTTTTCTTAAATGTAAATATACTCATTTCACTTGTCGATAGAAGATGCTTCAATAGCCCTCTCACCCTCTTCAGGATTAAAATCAAGACTCCTATTACCCTTGGCTTCTGCTTACATGTCCAGCCTGCTCTCATTCTCTTCCCAGAAACACACTCCACTACACTGGGGCAGATGAACCACCTTCAGCTTCCTTAGGGAGCAGTGCTCCCCTGTGCCTGTATTTCCGCCCACAGGTGACTGCTTCTGCTTGAACTACACCCCTTTCCCTTCACTTTAGGGGACCAGAGATTCAGACAGGTTGGGCCCAAACTCCAGCTAGGGCACTTCAGTGTTTTCACTCTTTGGGTAAGGACTCACCAGCACTGGGCCCGGTACTGGGAATACAAACCTGAAAATAAATTCTGCCTAGGAAAGCTCACAGGCTTGTTAAGAAGAAAGAGAAGTACTGAGATAATCAGAATTTAGCGTGAAAGTGCTACAACCGAGGAAGACAAAAGGAACTGTAACAATGAAGAAGGTTTCCTGGAGCAAATTTCTCCTGAGTCAAGTCCTGCAGGATGTTTGCCACTATCTGACATTCATTCAACAAACGCATGCTGAGCACTTACCACACGCCAAGCTCCAAGGGCTGCCTTCAAGGGAACTTTCACTCTAAATTCAATTCAACTTTCTAGCAATGTCAAATTACACAAAGGACTTCAACTTAAAAGTCTGCCTTCCAGATATTAGACTATGAATGCTTTCATATAACTTAGGTGGGCATGCAGCTTTGGCTCTGAATTCAAAATGAATAAGCAAAAATGCTGTATTTCCTTTAAGAGCTACTATGAAACGAATACAGAAGTCTTTTTAAAATAAGTAATATGATATAAAGAATTCTAAAGTTTGGTCATAAAGAATCTGAGTTCATGTAGTTCTAATCTCCTAGAAGAGAAATTCCTCCAGGAGTATACGTGGAAAATTATTATATAGTAAAACAAGAATCCAAAAAGCACTATATGTTCATTGCTGTTGAATTAGTTTATTAACTCCTCTTTGTTAATAAATTCCACAGGTGACAACAATTACCTGTTCATATGCCCAGAACTTAACAGCTGTCTCAGGAGCAATTTTAATGACATTTGTACCATTTCCTCTCCAAAGGGAGCGAATACCTCCTTCTTTCACCATCTGTCGAAAGCCATCATATATGTTCATTTTGCCGGATTTTGAACCATGGACCTAAAAATAAAAGCAAAAGGATATAAAACAGTGGTAGCATGTTACTATTTCTAAAATAACTATACAAACCACCCTCTTCATTTCAATACTATTTTTTTAAAGATTTTATTTACTTATTTGACAGAGAGAAACACAGCTAGAGAGGGAACACAAGCAGGGGGAGTGAGAGAGGGAGAAGCAGGCTTCCCGCCGAGCAGGGAGCCTGATGCGGGGCTAGAACCCGGGTCTCCCGGATCATGACCTGAGCTGAAGGCAGTCGCTTAACCAACTGAGCCACCCAGGCACCCCTTCATTTCAATACTTTTACTGCAAGAAGATGCATTGAAATAAAATGTAGAAAGTTCAGATAATGTATAATGATAGGAAGAATTACTACCACCATTGTAGAGGCCTGACTCTAAATCTAAAACCAAGAAAAATCAGTATCTTCAGTGTGGGAAAGCAGAGAGGACATGATCTAACTTAAAATTATGATGAACACCATTCATAAGATAACATGAACTGAATTATGAATAAGATTATGGAACATCCCTTGGAATGCAAACAAGTTCACTTTAAAACAACTTTCAGGGGCGCCTGAGTGGCTCAGTTGGTTAAGCGACTGCCTTCATCTCAGGTCATGAACCTGGAGACCTGGGATCGAGCCCCACATTGGGCTGCCTGCTCGGCAGGAAGCCTGCTTCTCCCTCTCTCACTCCCCCTGCTTGTATTCCCTCTCTAGCTCTGTTTCTCTCTGTCAAATAAATAAATTCAAAAAAAAAAAAAAAAAAAAAAAAACCAAACCAACTTTCAAAAATATACTACAGGTAATACACTATTTCTACCCCCCCAGAAGTAATACCAATATGAAATATAAATGTGTCTGAAAATAATTTTGTATTATGTGTATCAGAGCCACAGACACTGGAATTTACATAGCCTGGCACCCAAAATTATAAATATTTATAAATAAATATACCTATAAATATACCAATAAAAAACTATACCTTCTCTGGCTTATCTCAAAGCCTCTCTAGGCAATAACTTCATGGCAACATGAACGCCTCACCCCGTGAATGCTTGGTTTAGACTACAGATGTGATCGCTGTTTAAGTACACTAGACCTTCTAATTGCCTCCACGTAAAAATGGTTAAATACAAAAAGCCAAAAACAAGTAAAGAAATCAGCTCTCTTCTGGCTGTTTTGGCTCACAAAATGAGGGGCTACTGTAAAAAACAGAGAAACAAGATGTGAGGGTCTGAAGACTAAAGGTCAGCCACAAGGGCAATGCTTGGTTGGTCCACAATAAAGACTCTGGACATCAAAGACTCAGGTGAACTTTCTTGGTCGGTTTGCAACACTGTGCTTATCGTCACAGCTCCATGCCAGGAAAGTAACACATGGTGACTCCATAGGGAGAAGACAACAAAAGGTCTGTATCTGGCACTTTCCTGGACTTGTCCTGCTATGCTTCTTTCTTTGGCTGATTTTAATCAGTACCTTTGCCCTGTAATAAACCACATCCAAGAGTAGTAAAGCTTTTAGCGTGTTCTGTGAGCCCTACTGAATTACTGAACCTGAAGGTCATTTGGAAAAACTCTACCCACTCACCCCACAGAACTTGCAAGAAATAAAGTCCAGAGATACCTGTTTTATTTTAAAGAAACTTCACAATATGACAAAGAAAAAGAGGAACGCTTATTCAAGCTCTCTCAAGTCAGTTTGTTTTCATTCCTAAAGAAAAACACAAGCACCAATTCCTTCTCCTTTTTCTTTAAAGTACTATTTTTATCCCTAAATATATTTTGAGACTTAGGTACATTCTGAATGGATGCTAGTTTAAAATATTGTCAGAAATCTTCATTATATATAAATCTAAGGACAGGTACAAAAAGTGTTGACCATAGGTATGACAACACAACTTCTAAAGCTATTTTTTTTATTGTTACTTAAATTTTTTTTTCCAGTGTTCCAAGATTTATTCCCCATTCCCCACACCCAGAGCTCCACGCTTTAGGTGTCCCCAGTACCCACCACCAGGCTCTCCCATCCCTCCACCCCCCTCCCTCCAAGTCCCTCAGTTTGTTTCTGTGTCCAAAGTCTCTGTTGTTTCATTTCTTTCCCTGGATTACCCTAGTTCCCCTTTACTTCCCTTCACCCACTGTCCTCCAGGTTACCCCTCATGCACCGCAAGTAAGTGAAACCATGCGATACTTGACTTTCTCTTCTTGGCTTATTTCACTCAGCATAATCTCTTCCAGTCCAGTCCATGTTGCTACAAAAGTTGGATATTCATCCTTTCTGATGGAGGCATAGTATTCCATTGTATATATGTACCACATCTTCTTTA